>PVJN01035641.1:0-21979 GCA_004026805.1 Lasiurus borealis | reverse complement strand
TGAATGCAATACAGTTACCTCCACTGTATAGGTAAATATAAAAAGTATAATGATGAACACAAGAAATATATAAGCTAAAGATATATTATTTAGATAGATTATCTTTATCTACTGTTTATAGATACTACACATATAAAAATATGTATGAACTAAATCTCTTAGACACTGAAACTTCTAAACTATCAAAAATGGAAACAAGAATTTATATGAATCTGTCAAAGGTTTAATGATGAGAAGAACCATCCCACTTCTATACTATGAGGAAAATAGCATTACATAATTGGACACTAACTGTACATATATACTGCATTTTAGAACTGAGTCTTTTCTATGCCATTTCTTAATATTGTAAAACCAGATAACTTGGAGTATAGGAGTACTAAATGAAACCAAAACAACTCATGTTGTGTTATGACAATGTATCAAGTATGGTGTAATTCCACATAAACTAACACTTGTAGAGATATACTATGAAATTAGAGACAACAAACCGAAGTCTAAAATGATTAGTTCATTAAAAACAAATTTTTGTTCTTTCCAAGGTAAAAATGGAGAATAATCAACCTGAAAACAAGCTGACTTCAAGATATGGTATTTTCAAATATCACCATGAAAATGAACACTTCCTGACCAACCAAAGAACTTGTATGCATATATACATAACCTATGGACACAGACAATGGGGAGTTGAAGGCCTGGAGGCCTGGGGCAGGGGGGTGGGGACAGGCTGGAAGGGTCAATGAGGGAAAAAAAAGGATATATATATATATATATATATATATATATATATATATATATATATAATACTTTTAACAATAAAGGTTTTTTAAGAAGTAAAATGAATAGTTTCCCAAACTTCCTTGTCTCCCATGCTAGGTTAGTGCCCCAAAATGTGTTCCTATAGCAACAGGTAGCTTCCATATTATGGTATTTATCACAATTATTATTATTATATTATACAGAATATTTGTTAGAGCATTGGTGCATGGATTCATGCACATTGAACAAAAAATATTTAGAAGGTGGCTGGCAGTGAGTGAGATAGACCAGACATGCCTTGGAGCTAACCTCCTGTAGTCCCTTCCCAGCCAGTTGCTTCTGGGACTCAAAGGGCATCTGCAGAGTGACTAGGGTCCCTCTGGCAGGTGGGGTCCCTTGGCCTGGCCTGTGGGGATGGGGCTGAAACCAGCTCTTTGAAATCCCCAAAGGGATCCTCAATTGCAAGAGGGCAGTTCTTGAGTGACACACCCCGGAATCAGGCTTCCTCCTCTCTAGTTCTGGATGCATCACCTGTGAACTGCAGCTGCCAAGTCACCGCAGCTAGGCAGTTCCTGTGTTGAGTATCTGCCTCCTGGTGATCAGTGCCTGTCGGAAACCAAATATTGTTCTCACTAAAAGGATGTAAACAGAAAGCCAGAAGGCTGGTCAACCTTAACTGCTCTGAAAGGTCAGAGCTAATTACTCCCTGTTTAGTTGAAACATTATTGGTTGAAGCAACCTCTATCTGTTTGTTTCATGTTAATTTCTGTTTTTGTTATTTCCTGCCTAAAGGCTAGGGGTGTGTCCCAAAGCCTTAATAAAAGGGAGAAAAAGGCCAGAGCAAAGGGTA
Organism: Lasiurus borealis; assembly: GCA_004026805.1. Classification (NCBI taxonomy): domain Eukaryota; kingdom Metazoa; phylum Chordata; class Mammalia; order Chiroptera; family Vespertilionidae; genus Lasiurus; species Lasiurus borealis. Next base: position 20,370 of record PVJN01035641.1, on the reverse strand, counting down.
GTCCTTCCCACTAGAGGAAAGCTCCCGCCTGGCCCCCCAATATCGCCAAATTAATATTTTCTAGTCTCTCATTTCGTTTGCGTGCGGCCTCCTTCAGAACCCGAACCCTGACCCAGGAACCCTGAACCACGCGGGATGTGGAAAGAGGTTCCCACAAGTGCCCATCATAACTACAGGTCAGATGGTCAGACAGTCACTTAGCTTTTTATATATATAGACTAGTGGCCCATTGCAGGAAGATTCCTACAAGAATAGGGTTTCCTGCAGTGGTCTCTGCCACCCTGCCTGCTTCCCTCCCATCTCTGCTGCCCTGCCTGCTTCCCTCCCTTCTCCACTGCCCCACCAGCTTCCCTCCCTTCTGTACCACCTTGCTTGCTTGCTTCTCCACAGCTTCACCCCCTTATGCAGTGCTTGGCTTCCTTCTACACTGTCTTCAGTCTTTGCTCTGTGCATGGCTATGCAAATTAACCACCATCTTGGTTGGGTTAACTTGCATACTTGTTCCTAATTGGCTGATGGGCATGGCTCATGGGCATAGTAGAGGTATGGTCAATTTTGCATGTTTCTCTTTTATTAGATAGGATTGTTTTCATTAGACCAAACTCCATTGAAGACAAGAATTTTATCTTCTTACCACTGAACTGTTTCTAGAATTTCTGACATGTAGTAGTGCCTTAGAAATAGTATTGAATTGATAGGCATCAACAAAACATTCTACTTTGTGTAAACGTAATGCACATAAAGATTAAGTTTCCAATGAACAAAAAAAAAGAATTCTTATTTAGTAATAATACATATGTGACAATATCCAGGACTTACTACTTGCCAGATACAGTTTTAAGTCTCATTTAATGCTCATTCACTCAAAGATCTTATAAATTTTACCCTTAGAGGGGGTAAGTACTTCAGTGTTTGAAGCACATTTGATCCACAAACCTGTTTGGAGAAGCCACTATCATTTAAAAAAATTTTTATATATTATACTAGAGGCCCAGTGCATAAATTTGTGCCTGGGTGGGGTCTGTCAAGCCCAGCCCCAATCAAGGATGGATCAGAGATGGGCATGTCAGGAGGAAATGGATGGAGGATGGCTGGCTAGCCCACCTGGATTGGGCCTGTTCAGGGCTCCTAATTAGTGCTGGACTGGCTGGTGGGAGGGGTTGGGTGATTGGCTGGCAGGCCCAATCCCAGATTGGGGTGGGTGGGGTGCTGAGCAGAGGCCAGCAACCTGGGGGAGGGGCCATGGGTGGTTGACCAGCTCGTGGGTCATAGGTGGTTGGCCCTGCCCCTGATCAGGGTGGGGGAGTGATCAGGAATGGGGCCAGGTGGAGAAAGGGACTACAGGAGATTAGCCATATAGCCCCACCCCCTATTGAGATTGGTAGCCACGGGGAGGGACTATGGGCTGATCAGGGATGCTGGCCACAGGAGGGGGGCTATAGGAGACAGGCTGGTCAGCTCTGCCCCCTATTGGGTTGGGGGTTGTGATCAGGGTTGGACTGACCAGGGGGAGCGGCTACAGGCCTATTGTATTGGGGCAGGCTGATTGGGCACAGGTGGAAGGGGGACTAGTGGGATAAGGGAGGAGACTTTTGGCCAGTTGGCCCTGCTCTTGATCATGGTGAGAGAGTCCAGTTGAAAAGCGTTTGATTGGGGCAGATTGGCAGGGGAGAGAGGCCTTGAGGTTGGCTGCTGGCCCCACCCCCTGATTGGGTCATTTCGCTGGCCACAGTGGGTATCATAGAGATTGGTAGTTAGGTCATTATGGCCCTTTCAGTAACTGCCTTTATATATATATACCAGAGGCCCAGTGCATGAAATTAATACATAGGGTAGGAGGGTCCCCTCAGTCCAGTCTGCACCCTCTCCAATATCCAGGACCCCTCAGGGGATGTCTGACTGCCATTTAAGCCCAACCCCATCAGTCTGACATCATTCTCACAATCCAGGACCACTGGCTCCTAACTGTTCACCTGTCTGCCTGCCTGATTGCCCCTAACTCCCCCCCCCTCCCACTGGTCTTGTCACCCCCAACTGCTCCCCTACCATCCTGGTTGCCTCTTACGGCTCCCCCTGCTAATTTGCTCACCTCCAACTGGCCCCCTCAATGCTGGCCTGGTCACCCACACAGCCTGTTCAGTCTTCCATTCAGTTGTTTTGATTGCGATGATTTCTTAGGCTTTTATATATATAAGATAGTCAATATGATGGAAGTTCAAGCCTCACCACTATCACCTATTGAGTTATACTCACCATCTTTAGTTGTATTTGTTTTTTGTCACCTACCTGGTTCCTGAAAATCCTTTCAATTATTCACCTGCTATAACAATAGATGTAATTATTATTTCTTTCTACTCACATGGTAATAATTTTCCAGCTTTAAGCAAGTAGATGAGTGACTACATGTAGTGTTCCCCAGTGTATCAGAAGCAGAGGAATTATCTGATTTCTAGTGTCTAAGAGGGAATCAATTAACTAGTTTATGTTTAATATAGTTTAAGTTACTAAATATTGAGGGTGGTGATTCCAGACTTCAACCTTTATTGGGAATGATAAAATTGCAGATATTTGTTAATATGTCAAAAAGATTAGTAGGTAAAACAGCTGAAGATTTTGCTTGGAAGCTGACACATTTATAGACATAAGACATTTCTAAAGGAAATAAAACTAAACTAGTCTAAGAAGAATAGTTTGTTATAAGTAAAATAGGATGATTTTAAGTTTATTAACTTTTTTCCAGCAAGCCTCTGGTGGCTGAGTGCAGAAAAAAAGAAAAAAAAACACAATAACTACTATGACAGATGTTATATCACAGTCAAGGCAAGGCCTTAGGATATTTTATTAATACTTGAGATAGTTCATGCCATGGAAGTCAAGCACTGATGTATTCAAATGTTTATTCAAAAGACAAATTTAACAATTTCAGCAATTATATTATTTTCCACCCCTCCCCACCCCCCCAGTCCCAATTATTCCACCTTCCAGCCAAACCTAATAAATTGATTACTCATTCCATAACCAACGTCAGACTAAGGAGGTGGAAAAGGAGGAGAAAAACAAATGTCTGGAAGGATAACTTTGCTAGTCCTTGGAATTTCTTCTCTGGTTTTCTCTTGTGAGCTCACCACCTTTCATTTTTGGCACACCAAGGAATCGAAGTGCAACTACACCTCTTGGACTTAGGTTTCTGCAGGAGGATTAGCCAAGATCTAGGATTATCTGACCCACAGATTATCTCGAAAAAAAGTGAAGAGTTAAGAGGTTATGAGCTGACTCCATTAACCAGATAAAGTGCAGTGGCAGGAGCCACACATTACCCCATTCTGGAGCAGCTGACATTCTGTACATTAGATATGCCCCCAATGTCTTTGAAAGTCTGAACACCTACCTCTGCATAAAAAGTTCTAGTCACATTTTAAGACCCTTTCTCAATAAAGCATCCAAAATTCAGTTCATCATAAATAGTTTTCTCTAGTCTCTTAAGATTTTTATTTTATCCCTATTATAGCATTCCTTGCCATTTTTGCTATACTCCTTGTTTATATCCATCTCTCAACAAAACTGTAGCTGCAGGGAGAGAGGGGAAAGATTAGTGTTATATCAGTTCTTATTAAATGAAATTGACTTCATTGAGCCATGAGGCTCTTAAATTTGCACAAGCACAGCATTTTTTACTCTTTCAGTCTGTTCTGTTAAAAAGTTCCTCATTAGATCCTGGGCCTAAGCCAACCTTAATGCTAGAATCTGATAACTGGCCAATGAAGAAGAAGAAAAAGAACTAAGTGTTCAGTTTTCTTCACTGCCTGTCTTGAAGCAGGTCCACTATTATCATCACTTCTATTTCATAATGGAGGAGGTTAATAAAGTACACAAAAATGAACTGTTTATATGAGAGAGGGTTCAAACTGGAGAGCATAATCTCCAAATTAGGAAACAAGGGAAATTGTTTCACACCAAATATTATCACACTCAGGAAGTACATTTTATAAGAAGGAAGTTATTAAATAGCATAGGTGAATTCAACTAACACCTAAATTTATTTTTTAGAACCAATCAAGAAAGCAAATAAACACAAATCAAAATTCTCTTAAATTGTAAAATTCCAATATTCTAATTACTTAGAAAACTATACCAACTAAAAACTCTGGAATCATATTATTTCTAAGTAGATATTCAATTCCCCTTTGTTTGAAAACCTTTCATGATGTAGCAGATTTATGTAATGTATATGTGTTTACAATAACTTTTTTGAGAGGAACCCATTTCTTGTTTCTAAAGATACAACTGTTTAAGTGAAGGAGAGAAAATCATGAATTCTAAGGACTATCTTATATAATAAAGAGGTAATATGCAAATTAACCATCACTCCAACACACAATATGGCCACACCCATGTGGTCAAAGATGGCCATACCCATGTAGACACAAGATGGCCATAAGGGGAGGGCAGTTGTGGTGATCAGGCCAGCAGAGGAGGGCAGTTGGGAGGGATCAGGCCTGCAATGGAGGACAGTTGGGGGATTTAGGGCAGCAGGGGAGGGCAATTGGGGGCAACAGGCCTGCAAGGGAGGACAGTTGTGGGAACTAGGCCTGTGGAGGAGGTCAATTGGGGAGGACCAGGCCAGCAGGGGAGGGCAGTTGGGGGGACCAGGTCTGCAGGGTAGGTCAGTTGAGGGGGAGCTGGGCCTGCAGGGGAGGGCAGTTGGAAGCAATCAGGCTGGAAAGGGAGGGAAGTTAGGGGCAATTGGGCCATCAGGGAAGCAGTTGGGTGTCAATCAGGCTGGCAGGGGAATGGTTAGGGGTGATCAGCCTGGCAGGCAAAAGCGGTTAGGGGCAACTAGGCAGGTAGGCCTGCCGGGATCAGGCCTAAACAGCCAGTTGGACATTCCTCTAGGGTTCCCATATTGGAGAGGGTGCAAGCTGGGCTGAGGGACATACAGCTCCTTCCCTGTGCACAAATTTTATGCACCAGGCCTCTAGTAAAATTATAAAATGTTATTATAATCCTTTCTAATAAAAGAGTGATATGCAAATTGACCATGCCTCCACTACACCCACAAGTCATGCCCACCAGCCAATCAGAGCAAGTATGCAAATGAACCCAACCAAGATGGCTATGGCTATAGAGAGAGCAGAAGAGAAGTTTGGGTTGCCCCTGGTGATGGAAGAAGCCAAGCTTTCCAAAAACCCTAGCCAGCCCAGGCTTCCACTTAAAGCAACAAGGTTTCAATGGCTGTGCAAGCAGAAGGCTTGGTTCCATTCTAGGCTACAAAGTTTCAATTGTAGAAGATAAATAAATCCCAGACACCAGTGCCTCCGCTTGGGTTGCTGGGGGCCTGGCTGATCTGCAAAACACTACAGCCCCTCACCCAGGCCACCCTACACCCCAAAGGAACACCCATCCCGATCCAGACACCTTTCAGGGCAAACCAGCTGGCCCCTACCCATGCACTAGGCCTCTATCCTGTCTAATAAAAGAGTAATATGCAGATTGACCAGTCAATCTGAGCAAACTGAGCAGTCATCACACAAGATGACTGCCCCCATGAGTCAAACTGAGCAGTCATCACACAAGATGACTGCCCCCATGAGGTCAAAGACCCTGCCCCCATCTGGACACAAGATGGCCACCACAGGATGGCCAGCAGGGGAGAGCAGTTGGCAGGAACCAGGCCGGGCAAGGAGGGCAGTTGTGGGCGATCAGACCAGGAGGAGAGGGCAGTTGGGAGAACCCAGGCCTTCAAGGGAGGGCAGTAAGGGGTGACCAAGACCACAGGGGAGGGCAGTTAAGGTCAAACAGGCTGGCAGGGGAGCAGTTAAACATCAATCAGACTTGCAGGGGAGTGGTTAGGAGGTGATCGGGTCAGCAGGCAGAAGCACTTAGGAGCAATCAGGAAGGCAGGCAGATGAGCAGTTGGGAGCCAGCAGTCCTGGATTGTGAGAAGGATGTCCGACTGCCGGCTTAGGCCCAATCCTACAGAACCCAGATTGGAGAGGGAGCAGACTGAGTTGACGGCCCTTTCTCCCCAACCCCCCCCCCTGCCATGCACAAATTTCATGCATCCAGCCCCTTGTAATATATAATGAACAAAAAAGGGAGATTTCTGAAAATAGCAAGGAACTCAAATATTTAATGCTTTATACTCAGCTATGGTCAGAATTTAATTCATAATTATACTAGAGAGATGGTAACATGGATATTGAGAATGATCATAAGCTTATTATTGTTATTGAAATGTTCTTTTTAATTATGAGATTTCCATGTACTTATTGCTTCAAATTAAGTCTCTCCACCATACCTTTATAGATACTTATCAAACAACCACATGGATTTAAGATGGTTATGATCCTGAAACATAAGGTTGAATATTTCACTAGATTAAGACTTTCCTCCACTGCCCACCCATCCCCAATACCTTACTTCCAAAAATGCTCCAAACACCTGCTAGCTTAATTTGCTGTATCATCACTACTGAAATGTTAATAAAAATTACTCATAGGTACCTGTAATCTCTTCAAAAATCACTAGAGTGTCAGCTCTTCTCTAAATAAATCATAAGACTATTTTATAGGTTTTAGTGACTACATGTACTTTGTGTTCTCAATCATCTGATAGTGTAAGAAACATCTGCTAGCTCTTCCAGAGAAGAATTAATTGTTTTTTTTTCTTTTCCTTTTCATTCTTTCTGAAGCTCCTGGGAGCTGGGTCACACTAAGCAGCAGAAACAGGATGGAACTTTTCTGACTATGTTTATTTGAACGAATCAACTGGAGGTCAATTATACAGCAGTAAAATTGACCAAGACCCAGGAGCATAGGTTGAATTTCAGCTAATAAGTTCACCCTACATCATCACTGCAATTTTCCTATAATTGTTTTTCCTCTAAATCATAGATTGAAACACACATTGCTATGCAAGATTGCCTTTCCTCAGGAACCCCAAGGATCCCATTAGAGTTTTATGCTGTATGCTACTTCCTCTCATCTCCTCCAGTCTTATTTTTAATTATATTGTGGTAAGAACTCAATATAAGATCTACCCTCAATATATTTTTAAGTGTACAATCCTGTATTGATATCTATTCCCAGTATTGTATGGAGGATTTCTGGAATTTTTTTTTATCTTGCATAGCTGAAATTTTATACTCATTAACAAATCCCCTTTTCCCATGATCTTTGTCCCCTAGCAATCACAATTCCATTTGCTTCTTTGAGTTTCATTCTTTTAGATATCATATATATAGAATCATGCAGTACTTGTCTTTCTATGACTGACTTATTTCACTTAATATGACGTCCTTAAAGTTCAACAATGTTGTCACATTTTGCAAGATTACCTCTTTTTTAAGGCTGAATAATATTCCATTTATATATACCTTTTTTTAAAATCCATTCATCTGTCAATGGACATTTAGATTGTTTTCATAATAGTGTTCCAATGAACATGGGAGTTCTAATATCTCTTTTAGATACTGATTTTAATTCTTTGTATAAATACCCAGACATGGGATTGCTGGATCATCTGGTAATTCTATCTTTAATATTTTCAGGAACCTCCAGACTGTTTTCCACAGTAGCTGCATCATTTTGCATTCCCAACTGTGTTCAAGTGCTTCCATTTTTTCCCACAACTTTAGTGATACTTGTCTTTTGATTTTTAAATAATAATAATTAAAAGTGGTATGAGGTTACACATTATTATGATTTGAATTTCTGTTTCCCTGATGATTAATAATATTGGGAATTTTTTCAAATATTTGTTGGCTTTTTATATATCTTCTTTGGAGAAATGTTTATTCAAATTCTTAGCCCAATTTTAAATTGCCCCATTGGTATTTTTTTCCTATTGAGTTTTAGCAATTTCTTACATAGTTTGGAAAGTAACTTCTTAATAGGTATATGATTTATAAATATTTTGTCACATTCATCTTGCTTTTTCACTGTATTGATTGTTTCTCTTTCTGTGCAGAGCCTTTCTAATTGAATATAGATCCATTTATCTATTTTTATCCCTTCCATTCTAAAAATAAAATAAAGATGCATCATAGATTTTCATTAATCAGTAAGGTAGTGTATGTGCAACTCAGTTTATTTCCTCTTTATTTTGTTATTTTATATTTATTGAGTACCTGAGCATGTCAGACACTGTTCTCAACATTGGGGATAATAGTGGTGCAAAAGACAGTTCTACCCACATGGAATTTACTTACTTGGAGGAAGAGAAAATAATGAGGTAAAAACAATGTGCAGTAAAATGTCATACAGTAAGTGTTGTTGGGGAAAAAACGAAACAGTGAAAAAGCAGAGAGACTGAATTGTTTTATTTGTTGTTTGTATTCTAACTCATTCGATCCACATAACCTTTTTTTCAAGATAAGTAACAAAGCAAATTAAGTGAAATCAAGCATATCCAAAGAGCTTAATCAACACTAATCATTTTACTATGACCTATATAAAAAAAGCCAGGGTTGTAGAGACCATTATGACTGAAGGCTTGACCAGACTGGTAGTCAGTGCTGGGTTGCCATGATGACTCAGCCCTGACTGGAGCCACTGCTGGCTTCCTGACCCAGCACTGACTGTCTAGGGGGCTTCATATCAGGCCCAGAGAGAGGCCTACTGAGAGAGAGGCAGGGTCTGATCTGTAGCCTTTGTGGCAGCCATTGATCAGAACTTGCCTCTCTTTCTCTCCCAGCTTGGCCAACAGCTGGGTCTCCATTTTCTCCAGACCTCCAGGGGGCTGCTGACTACCCTTGCCTTTCTGATCAGGCTATGTTGATAGGCCCAGAGACACTGACTGGCATAGAAACTGACCAATCAGGACCATATCTGGGTCAACTGTGAGGAGCCAATGGCTTCCTAGAAGGTGGAGCTTTTGATGCTGACTGGCATGGAAACTGACCAATCAGAATCAAATTGGCCACCATCTTTGTGAGGGCATCACAGTCAATTACAATATTTCCTCTTTATTAGATAAGATAGCCTTTCTTATTCTGTTTTATTTTTACCTAATAATTGTCTAACAGCCAAATAGGAAAACATCACATAACTATGATTCATTGGGCAGGTGATTTTGATCTTCCTTTGGAAGATCACTAAGCCTCTCAAAATATGTTTTAAATAGATGTTTTATTTAGTTAATGTTAGTGAAGGCTGAAGCATTTCACTGCCTTTAGTGCATAAACTCATTTGCAAGAGTAATTTTTCAAAAGGTAGTAGTTGCCACAGTAATGTGGAATCTCTGATAGCTGTCCTTATAAAGAGTCCTTTGGACAAACCACAGACAGAAGGAACCACTAGTCCTGGTCTCCTGTCTTCTTACTACTGATTGCAAGATTCTATTGAGAGATCCATAACATGATGAGAAACATGAAGGAAATTAAAGCGATATTCAAAAAAATTCAATTTGCACATTTTATTAAAAAAATAAAATGGAGCAATATATTCTAGAAGGAATTATTTCATAGAACCTTAATCTGAAGAAAATCTATTTTCTCAAAAATGTACTAAGAATTTATATACTCAGAAGATCATTCAGAGAAAAGCATTACTTTAGCAGAATGTGCTTAATAATTTTTGTTTCTCTGCCAATAAGCTACTCATAGATAATTTTCAAAGGAAAAAACTAAATTTTGGCTATTTATGTCTTTATAATATTTTTATCAAGGTTAATGTCATTCTTCAAGCTCTAGACAAATATTCCCCAAAGTAGTATACTGATTCTGTGCTATGTATTTTTTGTGTGGTTTGATCTATCTAATAACTGATAATAGTTATTGTATACTCACAAGAGATAACTTGTATACAGTATCTCAATCTTTATACAATGTTATAGAAAGATATTATAAACCTCAGTTATAGTTGAGGAAATTGAGGCTTAGACAAGTTAAATGCTCTGTGCAAAATCATTAATTTAAACTAGAATGGAGTATTGAACCAGTCCTTTGACTCCCATGTCTTGCCATAACATTGGTATAACAATATTACTATGTATTTTAATAATATGTTATGTAAACTTATGAAATATGTTATGCATTATAATATTATATTATACAGCTTCAAAACAAAGCTGGCATTGGCCTTCAGAAGAAATAAAAGATATACAGTTCATTACTTTCAATATGCAGAGGATCTGTCACTTAAAAATAATGATGGTAATGATAATAAATTTTTGAATGAGGGAATGATACCTGATATTAGTATTTCATTGTATTTCAGCCAAGAATAATCAATCTGGTGTGGAAAGTTTGACAGTGAAGTATTGAAAAAAAATTTATCCTAACAGTTAGAGAGCTCTTATATTTCCTATTGTTTTAACTACGCTTCCCTTTAATATGAGAACTTTTCAAAGTACAGTTGGTGTTCCTTTTCTGTAACCGCATATTAAAATCCTTGAAAGACCTCATTTTTCTGCCTCTTGATCATTACATATTTGGAAGCTGAGTATTTAGAATGAGTTACGGGTCATCCTAAAAATGTGTTGGGAATAATAAAAAAAAAATGAGTCTTAGATAAGCATGGGGAAGTTTTTTGCCCTCATCCCCATCCCTTTGTTAAATTTTCCTTATGTTGTATACCAATGTAAAAAAAACAAAACAAAATTGAAAATGCGATTAAAATGTAAACATGCAATACAGATTATTATTTCCAGAGTGACATTACAATTTAAGTGTTTACCAGCTCAAGAAAGTATTAGTTTACTTCAGTTACTCTATTAACTCTATTCTTAAGCATGACTCAATTGAGAAATGAGAAGTTAGAGGTAAAGCCTGGAATTCCATTGTGAAGTGAAATTGGATAATTAAAGAAGGTGAGGTATATTTAGAATTAAAATGTAAATTAATAGGTAAATGTGATTCCATTTACTAAAGTGCCTAACAAGTGGACATTATTTATTTTAATACACACGTATGAAAGAAGCAAGTGTAAAAGGAGCAAGCCAGTGAAACCCAGAAAAAGTTCAAAAAGACATAAATCATCTGTGATGGGCACTTAGGCTGTTTCCAAATCTTAACTATGGTGAATGGTGCTGCTATGGACATTGGGGTGCATGTATCCTTTCTGATTGGTGTTTCTAGTTTCTTGATATATTCCTAGAAGTGGGATCACTGGATCAAATGGGAATTCCATTTTTAGCTTTTTGAGGAAACTCCATAATGTTCTCCACAGTGGCTGCACCAGTCTGCATTCCCACCAGCAGTGCACAAGGGTTCCTTTTTCTCTGAATCCTCACCAGCACTTGTCCTTTGTTGATTTGTTGATGATAGCCATTCTGACAGGTGTGAGATAGCACCTCTTTGTCATTTTGATTTGCATCTCTTGGATGATTAGTGACTTTGAGCATGGTTTCATATGTCTCTTGGCCTTTTTTTATGTTTTCTTTTAAATAGTATCTATTTAGGTCCATTGCCCATTTTTTTTTATTGGATTATTTACCTTTTGTTAAGTTGTATGATTTCCCTATAAATGTTGGAGCTTAAACCTTTTTTGGTGATAACATTGGCAAATATATTCTCCCATGCAGTAGGTTTTCTTATTGTTTTGTTGATAGTTTCTTTTGTGTACAAAAGCTTTTTATTTTGATTTAGTCCCACTTGTTTATTTTCTCTTTATTTTCCATGGCCCTAGGAGCAGTATCAGTGAAGAAATTGCTTTGGCATATGTCTGATATTTTGCTGCCTGTGGATTCCTCTAATATTTTTATGATTTCCTGTATTATGTTTAAGTCCTTTATCCATTTTGAATTTATTTTTGTGTATGGTGTAACTTGGTGGTCTAGTTCCATTTGGAGAGCATTATTCTAAGTAAAATAAGCCAGTCAGAAAGATCACATGATCTCACTCATTTGTGGAATATAATGAACAACATAAACTGAGGAACAAAAACAGATCCAGAGACAGAGAAGCATCAATCAGACCGCCAAACCTCAGAGGGAAGGATGGGGACGGTGGGGCTAAGGGAAAGAGATCAACCAAAGGATTTGTATGCATGCATATAAGCCTAACCAATGGACACAGACACCAGGGAGGGATGAGGGCATGAGTGGGGGGTTAGGGTGACAATGGGAGGATAAAGACACATATGCAACACCTTAGTCAATTGAGAGAAAAAAAATTAAAGAAAGTAATGAATATTGCAAGAGAAATAGGTTTAAAGTATTATATTTGACAAGAAGAGCGGGAGTGACCTTGTGTTGATAGATGAGTCAAAGAAGTCCTCATAAAAGGAAAGGATTTTCAGTTCAACCATTAAAGGATGAATCAGATTTCGATAAGAGGATTTGGGCATTCTTTACAGAAAGAAATGGCATGATTAAAAGCTTAGAGTTGAGAAAATAATTTGTTTTTACCTGTGAGTGCTTGATGAGAGAAGGTGTGGGATGCAACACAAATGAGAGGCTCTTAGAAACCATTTCATGAAGGCCTTGGAAAGTTAGGATAAGATGTGTAGACTTTATTCTTCAGGCAAAAGTTTGTGAATCTGGGTTTGCTGGTAATTTTCAAGGTGTCAATAAAACTCCTTATGTTAAAAAAAAATAGACATAAATAAGCCACCTGGAAACTTGGCAGTAGAAAAATTCCATTATTCATGGGTTCCTCAAAACTGGCATAGCTGACTAAATTTATAACATGTAAACTTAAAAGAAGAAAAGTAAGAAGTTCCAAGATATAGAAATGGCGTGTGGCAACCAGTAAATGAGCAAGAACTTTATTTGTGGGCCTTCAAAATTAATGTGATTGAAGCCCAGGAGTTATAAGGAGCAATGGCAAAACTATGATTGTTGATATAGCTATATACCTGGAAATTCCAAAAAAATAAATGAAGAACTTTAGATAATATAAGTATGAAATCAGGTAAATGCTTTAAAAATATGTGTATACGCATGTATATGAGCACACACACACAAACATATAGTTTCTATGTAATCCTCAAAGAGTTAACTAGTTGATATGTTAAGTAAATATCTCATAGAAAATAAGAAAAAATGAACATTAAATGTATAGAATTGTAAAAGAAATATAAACAAGTATATTAAAATATTAATTAATAATTCTAAGTATAATTATAAATCCAAATTAGAGATATTTAAGAAATTTTGAAAGAGTGAATGATCATCTTATGCTCCAGAAAGGAAAAACTCAGTGATATGAACACACCAACGCTGTTTAAATTCAACTTTAAACTCAATGTATAATAATGAAAATCCAATGAGTATTTTGTATATTTATTTTAATGCTATAAAAATATTTCTAGAATTATTTTAAAGAAATTACTTTGGATAAAAGTAGCCAGGAAATTTCTGAAAAAATAAAACTAAAAAAGAATACTTGCCCAGCCAACTATGAAAGCTATTTTAAAGATAGAACAATAAATAATATTCAAGAAAGCAAGTATGTTATTTTTAAAAATGATATTATGTAAAATATATATGATTTTTATTTATAGTCAATTTGGCCAGTAAAATCAATAAACAATAAATTAATTACTCAGTAAATACAAGGGTGGGCAAAAACAGGGTTATGGTTGTAAGTACACAAGACAGTTTATTCTTATATTATTATTTATTTATTGTTGTATTATTTACTTGTATTACAATTATAAACTTACTTTTGCTCACCCCTATAATGTAGGCACTTCTATTTATTTTGAAAAAATGAATGTAAACTCTATATTAATAGAGTTTACATCTGCCTCACATCTTAAACTAAAGTAATTTCAGAAAGAAGAAAACATAGATGCATGTCTTTTTATAATATTCAGGTGAGATAGGTACTTTTAAGCATGGCATCAAAGGTACAAAGTATTAAAAATGATTGATAAATCGGGTTCCATATAAAGCTCCATAAAAAAAAATGAAAAGCAAGCAACAAACAGGTTGTATTGTTTTCCACTAGTGCTGAAATTGCATGATGATGTATATTTGTGACTATTTTCTTGCAATGAACAGAGTACTTGGTAAGGACATCGGATATGCCTTAACACCAACAAAAAGCAATCATGTCCTTTAGTTCTGGAAAGTTTTCTTGAATTGTCTTTATGTTTCTCTCTTCCATTTCTTCTGTTCCCCAATTTCAAAATCCTGAGTTTAGTCCTGTGTGGCTGTGTGGCTCAATGATTGAATGTTGACCTATGGGCCAGGAAGTCATGATTGAATTCCCTGTTGGGGTAGTACCTGGATTTCTGGCTTGATTTCCCCATCGGGGGGCTTGCAAGAGACAGCCTGTCGATGATTCTTTTCATTGTTGATGTTTCTGTTTCTCTTCCCTTCTTCTCTGAAATTAATACAATTTTTTTTTCGAAATTCTGATTTTACCATTGAATTCTCTGTTCTAGTCTTCCATTTATTTTTTTTTTCTTATTTCCTACATAGTTACTTATTTGTTCTTGGGAAGTAGCTCAATGTTAACTTTCATCTCTTCTAATGAATGTCTCAATTCTGCTATCGTATTTATAATTTCCATGAAACTTTATTTTTTAATTTTTTAGAATCCTGTCGCTATTTAATGTATGCAATATATTTCTACCTTCATCATCTGTTTCCTTCTCATGTGTTTCCCTCAAGTTACTTTTTATTTGGCCTCTGTTTCCTTACCTATATCATATTCTTTTGTTATTTATTCATATTCATGTTGGGACCAAAAAAAACTATATGCCTGAAAGCAACTCATCAACTGTTGGCTGTAAAATAATCTACAGGGTCATTTCAATAACAAAGTCTTGACATCTTTATCCTTGGATCTATTCTGTTGTGCTGTTCAGAATCCCAAAGGACATACCATAAATCTGCTTCCTAGAAAGAATAAGCCTACTACCTGGCATTCTGTGAAAAGGATATGGGAAGAAAGCTAGGAAACCCTAATATTTATAATATAAACTTTTATATAAAATCTTTTTATCCTACAACTAGAGGTCTGGTGCCTGAAATTCCTGCACTCAGGGGTGGGGGAGGGTCCCTCACCTCAGCCGGGCCTGCACCCTCTTATGGTCTCAGAGCCCTCAGAAGATGTCCCTTTGAGGGCTTGGGCCTGCTCCCACAACTGCCACCGCATATGCCAGACATGAGCCTGGCTTCCGGCTGCTGAGCAGCACCTCCCCTGTGGAAACACACTGACCACCATGGGGCAGCTCCTGTGTTAAGTGTCTGTCCCCTGGTGGTCAGTGCCCATCATAGTGACCGGTCATTTTGCCATTTGGTCAATTTGCATATAATCCTTTTATTATATAGGATGCCCTCTCCTAGCTAGGACTAAGTTTCTCAATAAAAAGAATAAAAAATGGAGAATCCAAGAAGATGGCATAAGTAAACACCTACACTGCTGCCTTGCACAACAATTTCAAAACTACAACTAAAAGACAGAACGGACATCATCCAGAACCATAGGAAAGCTGGCTGAGTGGAAATTCTACAACTATAGGGAAAGAGAGGGGCTCACAGAAACCCAGAGGAGCTGCAAAAAGCGGAGGTACAGAGACGCGCACGCTGAGAGAGCAGGTGCCTGAGAACCTGGCTGGCTTTCTCTGGCCGGAGAGAGATGGAGTCTCTCAACAGCATTGAACCTGTTATCCTGCGACACTAAACCCCAGATCCAGCCGAAACTCATACGGGGGGAGTTTGGACTGTGAAAAGGGAGAGGTACATGGAAATTTAGGGGAGTCGCAAAAGATCAGAAGTCTGGTGATGCACACGGCACTGCAGCAGAGGACTGGCTTCTGATTGTGCCACTGGCTTTCACGAGTGGGAGGGAGACAGACCCTCCCAACTGTGCCACTTCTAACTTCACTAAACTCCAGATTCGGGCGAAACCCGGGGGACCCAGACTCATATGGTCCAGGAGCACGGGGGAGCTGGAAAGGCAGCAGTCTAGAGGCACTGCAAGAGCTTGCACAAGGGACTGCTCCAGCGATTACCCAGTCATGTGAGACTCAGGGGCCGTGGAGGGCAGGGCCAATTGGAAGGCAAGGGTGTCCATTAAGCCCTGAGACCTCACCCATTCCAAGATCAATAGAGAGACTTCTGCAGTTTTGCTAGTCCGGTATCATAAGGCTGAGTCCAACACAGAAATTCTCCTGGCATAGTGCAAATGCCGAGACAAGGGAAGGGATCACAAACAAAAGAAATAGAGGAAAACAAACGACTGGATATAGAGTTCAAAACCACGCTTATAAGGTTTTTCAAGAATCTCCCAGAAAAGATGGATAAATTTAGTGAGACCCAAGAGGAGATGAAAAAGAACCAACTAGAGATGCAAAAGAACCAACTAAAATTTAAACATACACTGACTGAATTAAAAAATATTGTACAGAGACCTAACAGCAGACTAGAGGAAGGCAAGAATCAAGTCAAAAATTTGAAATATAAAGAATCAGGAAACACTCAACTGGAAAAGCAAGAAGAAAAAAGAATATAAAACTATGAAGATAGTGTAAGGAGCCTCTGGGACAGCTTCAAGTGAACCAACATCAGAATTATGGGGGTGCCAGAAGAAGTGAGAGAGCAAGATAATGAAAACCTACTTAAAAAAATAATGACTGAAAACTTCCCACATCTGGTAAAAGAAATAGACTTACACGTCCAGGAACCACACAGAACCCCATATAAAAGGAATCCAAAGAGGACCACACCAAGACACATCATAATTAAAATACCAAGAGCAAAAGACAAAGAGAGAATATTAAAAGCAGCAAGAGAAAAACAGTTCATTACCTACAAGGGAGCACCCATACGACTGTCAGCTGATTTCTCAACAGAAAGGATGCAGGCCAGACAGGAGTGGCAAGAAATATTCAACGTGATGAATAGCAAGAACCTACAACCAAGAATACTCTATCCAGCAAAGCTATCATTCAGAATTGAAGAGCAGATAAAGAGCTTCACAGATAAGAACAAGCTAAAGGAATTCATTAACTCCAAACCAGTATTATATGAAATGCTGAAAGGTGCTCTTTTAGAAGAGGAAGAAGAAAGAGGTAAAAGCCAAAAAATTATGAACAACAAATACATATCTATCAACAAGTGAATCTGAAAATTAAGGAAATTGAAGATTTGATCAACAGAATAAATTGGTGAATATAATAGAATAGGGAGCACAGAAAGGGAGTGGACTGATAATTCTCAGGGGGAAAGGAGGGAGGGGTATACAGGGAGAAACTGGGCAAAAATCATACACCTATGGATGAGGTCAATGGGAGGGAGGTAAGGGTAGAGGGAAGGGTGGGAGCCGGGTGGAGGGGAACTATGGAGGGGAAAAAAGGGAAACATGTAATAATCTGAATAATAAAGATTAAAAAAATAAAAATAAAATAAAACCTAAAAAAAAAAGAATAAATACAGTTTTCTCTAGAGAGAGACAGTCTCCTAGTCACACAAAATATAGGAGGAAATTAGAAGGTTCAATTCATTCTTAATTTGATTTGCAACCAAACCATATTTATCCCCTCCCTCAAAGACAACTGGACTCACCAGTTTCTGAGACTTTGGGGTTTAGCAGTATAACTTGGCATGCTTTATGCTTTCCCCATAACAATCTTAAAATTTAACTTTCTCAAGTCTAAGTTAGTTGCTACTCATCCATCTGCTTTCTAACTTCCAAAAGTGTTTTTGCTAATCATCCTAATTTATGTAGTTAATATAATTTTAAGATTTTCTGAGGAATCAGAAATAAATGAAAATCTAGTGATTGATTCAACATTCTCTGTCTTCAATGAGGCAGACCTAATGCTGAACTGAACACTTGAAAGAGTGATGTTATTATATGCTTAGGCATATGGTTCAGGTAAAAATGAACTAGTAAATAGAAATAAATTGTCCAGCGAAATAGTGCAAAGAAATTGAGGGTCAGTAATACAGATAGAGCCCTTCATTACCTACATATATAAAGAGGTAATGTGCAAATTTGTCCAGGACTCCATAAAGTCACCACCGTTCAACAGGCTGCGAGTGCAGCAGGGCACTTGCATGAGGCTTGCTTCCCTGCGCCTGGCGCCGGGCTGGGGAAGTGAGGCTGCATCCCCTGCCAGTGCCAGAGTCTTCTTTTTCTCCTGGGTGCCCAGGCCTGACAAACACCCCATGACACTGTGCCGTGTCTGAGAGCACTCTGCTGGGGATGCCACCAACCCCCCTACCCCCCTCAGGCGGTCGGGGGAGCCGAGGGGCGATGCGCGCCTGTCAGAAGGCTGGTTCTTCAGGCATGGTAGGCAGACACCAACCCGGGGGTGCAAGTGTCAGCCGTGACCCCCGGGAGGTGTTGTGCACACAAATGGAGAGGGTGTGGACCCAACATGAAGGAAGGGCCCAGGTACGGCAACAGAGAGTGGATGTCAAGGAAAGGCAGGAAACTGGACCGGCCACCGGGTAAACAACGTGGGGATCCCACCACCACAGACACACAGGGAGGCCGTGCGATGCCCAGGATGCCAGTTGATCCTCCCAAGCGCACAACGTCGTGGCCTCCTCCCCCTGCACAGACCTGGCCCCACCGCCGTGGAGACCACAGGCAACCCTCACACCACAGAGAAGCTGCCTTGGCTTTCTCTGGCTGCCCACCCCTTCATCTGCCCAGTCCAACCAGGAAAGGGGCTCGCATCCTGGGCAGAATGCCTCCAGAGGACAAGACAGCTCCCCCCTCCCCTGACCATGCCTGCGCAAGCATGCCCCTCGCCTGTGAGTTCAGAACAGGAGTGGACAGAGAGCCACTTGAGGCGTGGGAGCGAGCATGCAGTGGGACAGGAAAGGCCTCCGTATCCCCTCCCTCCTCCCACTTTGGCACGCAACAGGAGAAAAGTCTCCCGCTCGTGCATGCACATCCACACACACCCACATAATGCTGCGGTCCGTGCGATGGACGCAGCCCCACTGGGCAGGACCCTCCCCCTACTCAGAGCAGGGAGGTGCAGGCCACAATAGGCAAGACACGGTTGCAAAGTTGGTGAGAGGGGCCTGAGTGCCCCAACAGAGGCAGCTACAGGCCCCAGAGACAAAAGAAGTCAGTACTAAGGACCAAAAGCATAGAATTTTTAATTATCCTGTAAAAGGAGTAAAAGAGTGAGGGAAGAGGGAGGAAGAGGGGGGAGAAGAAAAGGAGGGAGGGATGGAAGAAGTTTATAAAAGAGTCTGTAGACAGCAGAGTTAAAGGAAAGAGGATGTATGAGTAAACTGTAGGAGCTATAATGAAAATCAAGTACAGTTGTGTACTGGGGACAGATTTTAAATGTAGGAGTCAGAAAAGAAAAAAAAAGAAATGATAGTGAATAATTAAGCAGGTAAAATAGATAGATATTACAACAGTGGAAGTAGGTAGAGAAGAATGTATGGGAAAGGTAGGATGAGAGAGAAAGAGGGAGGCAAGTAAAGTTTTAAAGGGGGGCCGGTAGAGCTTAAAAGGAGAATGGGAAGAAGGAAGAAATGGAGCAGGGTGCAAAGCAGGTCTGAGGGAGGAAGTGAAGAAAAAAAATGAAGATGGGAAGGAAGGAAAAGGTCAGGGAGGGCAGAAGTAAAGATAAAGGAAGAAAGGAATGTGGGGAGGGAGTGTAGGAGAAAGATGGGAAGAAGGATGATGGAACCAAAGTTGGAAATAAGGAGGAAAGAAAAGTTTATAAATGATGAGTCAGTAGAAAAAAGTGTTACAAAAAGGAAAGAGAAAAATTGTGTGAGAGGGAGAAGCCAATAAGGAAGTCAAATGCAATTCTGTGTGAAGGGAATGAGATTAAAAAAAAATAAATTAATAGAAGCAACTAGGCCAGCAGAGGAGGGCAGTTAGGGTGATTAGGCCAGCAGGGGAGGGCAGTTAGGGGCATCAGGAAAGCATGCTGAGTGGATAGAGCAGGAAGGCAGGTGAGAAGTTAGGAGGCAGAGTTCCAGGATTGTGAGAAGCATTTCTTTTTTCTTTTATCTTTACCCCTGCCCTCCCTAAACTTTTTCTTCCTTCCCACCTTCACTTTTTCTTTCACTTCCTCCCTTGGACCTGCTTTGCTCCCTGCCCCATTTCTTCCTTCTTCCCATTTTTAAGCTCTACCAGCTCCCCTTTAAAACTTCTTCCCTCCTTCTTTCTCTCTCATCCTACCTTTCCCATACATTCAGTCATACATCCCCTAAGGGGTTCAGGATTGGAGATGGTGAAAGTTGGACTAAGGGGACCCTCCCTCATGCATGAATTTTGTGCACTGGGCCTCTAGTGCATATAAAACTTAAAAAAAAATAGAAGGCATGAGTAGAATTATAATCAAGACAAAAGCTAATGTTAATTTCAAAGAATTTTGCCTGTAGAGTGCATCCACTTCAATGGTCTTACAAATGAGTTATCTTAAACTCTCAAGGCACAGATAATTCTCATATAAAATGTCTGAAAAAATATCTATTATTATGTTAATGCAA
>PVJN01035640.1:0-21979 GCA_004026805.1 Lasiurus borealis | reverse complement strand
TTTTTTTTTTTTTTTGGAGACTCTAACCAGGGTCTTTTCGGCAATTTATAGTGACATTTTAGCAGCCATTCTCTCTCCATCCCTGTTGGAGATGGCAAACATCACTCTCACCCTTTGGAAAGAGAAAGAAAGAGTATACTTAATAGTATAGTGAAAATCTGTGATTTTTTTTTTTTTGGTAATGAAGATAATGATCTATTAAATCTGTAAATATCCTCATTATAAGGACGATGCATTTGTTAGAGACGAATTCACAACTCTTCCGAAGGAATGGGTGGGCTTGGTGTGTGTTGGGGGGAGAGAGGGAGGAGGACGGAAGGCCAGGAAGCGTGTGGAAATGAGACGTAATCTGTTGCCGTAGTTGGGATGATAGCGGTATAACCAGATTTAAAGACGGTGCTCTCTGATGAATCCTAGGTACCATAGGCAGTTCCTTCCGGGAAGATGTCGATTCCATTCTCCAACACCCACTACCGCATTCCGCAAGGATTTGGGAATCTTCTTGAAGGGCTGACGCGTGAGATTCTGAGGCAGCAACCGGAAAATATACCATCTTTCGCAGCAGCCTATTTTGAGAGTCTTCTAGAGAAGAGAGAGAGTAAGCTTTTTTAAAAAAAAAAATAGGCATTTAGAAAAAAAAGAGAGAGATTTAAATACTTGTTTATGGTGAAACTTGCTTGAAACAACATACGCCTTTTGGGCAGGTTCCCTCAAGTCACATCATTTCACGTTATGGAGGATGACCAGTTATTGCCCAGACCTTCTGGGTGGAAGGAAGGTGACCCCTCGGGGTCATGTGGGGTAGCCCTCCATGGCTCCCCGCAGGCAGTCCCCACACTGTACACCCAAGGCAGCATCGGACTGTCTGTTCTCGCTGGGAGGAGAGTTTGTGGTTTTCTTTACTTTTTTTTTTTTTTTTTGCTCTTTTTACTTGACGGTATTATAAGTATGGTAAAAAATAATCCTACACGCCTTAGGTTATATAAACGGGTGTTTGCTGAGGGGTGTGAAACCATCCTATAATAAAGGCGCAGAGAAAAAGTGCTTTGAAAAGTGAACTCCCATTCGCCCAAGGTTCCATCCCGCTCAGAGAAGAACCCTGACTCTAGTTGAGAGCCAAAGCCACTCCTTCACTTGCATAAATAAAATTTCCGGATTCCCTGCCACTACCAAGACCCTGCCCGATGGTCAAAGTGGAGATCATTGCAGCTGTAATTGTCTGTTTAAAACGTGGAGCAAGAGCCACCGTTTTTAACACAAGCTGTTATCCTTACTTTTGATTACAGTATTCCAACCGAGCGGTAAAGGTGCCCAGAGAAAGCACAAATAAATAAACATTCAATTTTAAATCTTTTTAGGAGGAGGAAACACAAGGCTTGAGTTGAAACAGCTCCCAGACACACTGCCTAGCTCCCCACCCGCTGTCTTCTTTGCTGTCCCCTGGCAGAGCTCAGAATCTCTGCCCGTTTCCTGAATGCCGCTGATCTTTCCCATACCCAGTCACTGCGTGTTTGTCACACAATCTGCAACTTAAGTGCCGCTGAAAGAGCTAGGGAGAGAAATCCTGTAGGGTAACAAACGTTAATTTTGTTGTTATAACTTTCTTTTATAAATTGATGAATAAAATATCTTTAGTCATTTATTTAAATTTAGACCTTAAAAACACCCTATTACAAAACATTTGAGTCATTGTTACTGGATCATGATCATTTAAGCAATTGGTGATTCAGGGTAATGGTCTCAGAATACTAAATCGAATAAAAATGGGTAAGACTGTTTGAAAAATTTGAGAAAGCTTTAAGCATCATACCCATTCTCACTCATGTAACCAAAGCTGAGTTTTCTAACTGATACAAGTATTAGGATTTAGTCTCTCCAAGTGGGAAGAATGGAGTCTTCCTGGCCAGTCTCTCACACAATGCAAGAATTTCCTTACCAGCATTCCTCATAGGTAATTACTAGTCTTAATTTTTATTTTTGTGATAGGAAGTATGTTAGTAAATAAGTGGCATCTTAAAATCACTAGACAAAAGGCAGGCTTTTATTAAATGATATCATAAAGATGGGAAAAGTTAGAATTTGATGTATTCCATACATGTTATACCAGGATAAGTTCCAAATTGATCAAATATTTAAATATTTTTAAAATATATTTTATTGACTTTTCACAGAGAGGAAGGGAGAGGGAGAGAAAGTCAGAAACATCGATGAGAGAGAGACATCAATCAGCCGCCTCCTGCACACCCCACACTGGAGATGTACCCGCAAGCAAGGTACATGCCCCCGACTGGAATCGAACCTGGGATCTTTCAGTCCGCAGGCCGACACTCTATTCACTGAGCCAAACCGGTCTCAGCATATTTAAATATTTTTTTAATGAAATCTACAAATACTATAAGAAAATGTGGATAATTTTTTTCTATAACATAAAGAGGGGGAGGGGGCTGTTAACCAAGTTGCTATAATTAAAAATCTAAGAGCAATTAGGGAAAAGATGGAGATAAAATTGACAATATTACATGACAAAAACTGCCATAAGGAAAATGAAACTACAATGACAAACTGAGAAAAAAATGTTTGCAATTTATATCTCAACTGATTAATCAACCTAATAAATAAATCAGCTTGTAAAAACAGTGAGAAAAAAGCCCAACAATGCTATATATTTTAAAAAAATGGGCAAGTGATATGAATTTATACAAAAATAAATGCAAATGGTCCTGGCCAGTTTGGCTCTGTTGAGTATCATCCCATGCACCAAGAGGCCGCTGGTTCGATTCCCATTCCAGTCACATGCCAGTAGGGGGCATGCAGGAGACAGCGAAAGGATGTTACTCTCTGCATCTCATTCTCAAATCTATTAAAAAATATTTTCAAAAATAAATGCAAATGATCCTTAACATATTAAAACCTACTTAAATTAACCCATAATAATAGAGGCTCATATCAAAACTATACTGAGGCATCACCACCCCACCACCAGTACCTACTCAACAGATTGGCAAAAAGCCAAAAGTTTGCCAATTCCAGTTTTGATACAATCCCAAGGAGGGGAAATGGCAGTGACCCAGAAATTCCATTTCTTTGCATTGCATTGCATTATTATTTGAGGAAGCTTCCCAAATACCCATAATAGATATTTATTGAATAAAGTAGAGTACATCTACACAATAGAATAATATACAGCTTAAAAAACAATGAGGAAGATCTCTATGATGCTATGGAATGATCTTCAAGATATATTAAGTGAAAAAAGTAAGGTGCAAAAATTATGTGTAGTATGCCATTATCTAATAAAGGAGTGTTGATATAAATACATAACAGTTTATATTTTAAAATAACATTTACCTCTAGACTCTAGAGTCAGAGAAGGAACAGAGTGGAGGGAACAAGATAGAAGCTAGAGTTCTCAATATATATCTTGAGTTTGAAATCATAAATTTTAACATCGTTATAAAATAGAATAAAATTTTAAAATTATTAAAATTTAGAAGCAAAGTGCAACAGACAAACCTAACTAGTATTGAATGGATAGCATAATACAAATTATTTTAAGTGACTTTATGACACAACTTGGGGCCCAACACGTGAAATCGCGTGAGACCCAGACCCAGTGCGCCCTGGGATGCAGCGTCAAGTCACCTGGTGACCAGCCTTTGGTCATTACAGCATATGACCACTGGGTTTTTATTATGTAGGTAATTTGTACATCCCTGATGGCTATAGCCTTAAAACAAAATGAATTTTAACATATCTTAAATTATTTGTAGTAATTCTTATTAATATTATAATATAGTTATCCTATAATTATTTTTTACAATTGTAGGACATAGCAAATAAGAAACTCTCCTATTGTAATTAGGAGTAAGATTTTTAATGTAAGAAAAATGATTTACAAATATAAAGTTGATAAGATCCTATAACCCTAAATTTGAACTGAAAATGTAAAATATAAAAATAAAGTTATCTTCTAAAGTAATAAAAGAGTAATATGTTAATTAGATCAGACATCCAGATGAAGCCAGGGCTGAAAGGGCTGAGGCAACTGCTGCTGTTGCCTGGGGCCGAGTCCCTTGCATGAATTTTGTGCATCAGGCCTCTAGTATAAATGTAAAAATAAATGTATCCTATCTAATAAAAGAGTAATCTGCAAATTGACTATCACTCCAACACACAAGATGGCTGCCCCCATGTGGTCAAAGATGGCTGCCCCCACCTGGACACAAGATGGCTGCCACAAGATGGCCAGCAGGGGAGAGCAGTTGGGAGAGACCAGGCCTGCAAGAGAGGGCAGTTGGGGGTGATCAAGCCTGCAGGGGAAGGCAGTTAGGGGTGACTAGGCTGGCAGAGGAGGGAAGTTGGGGGCGACCAGGCCTGGAGGGAAGGGCAGTTGGGGGGGACCTAAACCTGTAGGGGAGAGCTGTTGGAAGGACCAGGACTGCAGGGGAGAACAGTTAGGCATCAATCACGCTGGCAGGGAAGTGGTTAAGGGGTGATCAGGCTGGCAGGCAGAAGCAGTTAGGGACAATCAGGATGGAAGGCAGAAAAGCAATTGGGAGCCAGCAGTCCTGGATTGTGAGAGGGATGTCAGACTGTCCGTTTTAGGCCTGATCCTCCTGGGATTGGGCCTAAATGGGCAGTTGGACATCCCTCAAGGGGTCCCAGATTGGAGAGGGTGCAGGCTGGGCTGAGGGACACATACCCCCATGCACGAATTTCATACACTGGGCCTCTAGTTATGTATTTTAAAAAAATAAAATCCTGTAATCCTAAATTTGAATTTAAAAGTATCAGTGTGACCTCATGATATATATATATATATTTTCTTTTTTTAAATAAAAGAAGTGCCCTAGCCAGTTTGGTTCACTAGCGCGTTGACCTATGAACCAGGAGGTCAGGGTTCAATACCCAGTCAAGGCACATGCCTGGGTTACGGGCTCAATCCCCTGTGGGGGGCATGCAGGAGGCAGCTGATGGATGATTCTCTCTCATTATTGATGTTACTATTTCTGTCTCCCGCTCCCTTCCTCTCTCTGAAATCAATAAAAACATAAACAATAAAGTAAGTGGGTTTTAGTTCCATACATTTTCAGGCCTTTTAGGCCTCAAAACAAAGACCAACCCAGTACCAGTGAAGACCTGGCCCCTACACTATCGGCTCTAATTACCATTTCTCCAGGAAACAGGCTTCTTGGAGGAGGAGGTAATTTCTTGAACTGGGCCGAAATACAAAGAATATCTTGCCAACCCAGAAAATAAGGAAACTGTCAAAGATTACTAGAGTTGTTTCCAAAGAGCTCAAGAGCATCTAAGCACCCAAATAAGTCCCCACTGGGCAGTTTTGGATAACAAGCATCAATCAGAATAATAAATGTGCTCTAGCCAGTTTGGCTCAGTGGATAGAGCATTAGCCTGCGGAACAAAGGGTCCCAGGTTCAAGTCCAATCCAGGGCATGTATGTTGGTTGCAGGCTCCTCCCTAGCCTGGGCCTGCCTGGTCAGAGCTTGTGTAGGAGGCAACAATCCATGTGAGAGAAACATGCTAATGTCTTTCCCTCTCTCTTCTACTCTCTAAAAAATCAATGGAAAAATATCTTTGGGTGATGATTAAACAGAATAATAAATGTAATGAGTTGAAATTCATCCAATTTGTTAAATATTCATGAGTTCATAATGGTAATAATAATAATAATAATAATAATAAGCTCCTTAAGAGAATCCTAAGGAACCCACTGATTATTGTGAAAATTGGTAAATAAAGGAAAAGAATCAGACCTTTAACCTATCTTTTCCATAAGAACTGTATTTCAGGGTAACCAAATAGTTGATGAGGAAAAGGTTTTCGTTGTTTTATATTGAGTACTCCAGGAAAAAGTAATAATAAAATTAAAACCCTGCCATTTGGCAACAACACCTAAAGAAATAATCTAAGGAATCATCATTGGGTCCATAAAAATTACAGAGACAAACCAGTACTATGTATCTCCTGACAGTATTACACTGCACTACCTATATTCTTGCCCAAAACAATCAGACTTGAATCAGATTGAACTGCAGATCTAACTAGCAGTCTATAGAAAGTTCAAAGGCAGAGGAACTTGTTAAAAAAGCGTTATGGGAATGGAATAAAAACTAAACTATGGAAAACTCCAAAGGAAAATGATCCAATTTCATCAACAAATAAATTGCAAGGAAAAAATATGGGGAGGGAGATAGGGAGCTTTCGATGCGCAGAGATGTAAGAGACGTGATAAAAGGCTGTGTGTGCCTTTGTTTGGGTGCTGATTCAACCAACAACAGTAAAAATTAACAAGATCAGACAATGAGGGGAATTGGAGTAGTTAATACTAAGAAATTATTGTTGGTATTTTAAGGTATGATAATGGTATTGTTTCTATACCTTAGTGATGCATACTGAAATATTTATAGATAAAGTAATGTCAGCTATGACCTGGTTCATAGGTCAACACTCAACCACTGAGCCACGCTGGCTCAGCTAATATGCCTCAGTTTTTTCAAAAATGTTCTCATCCTTCACTTTTCCAAACTTCCTTACTACTTAGCATTTATTTGTATACATTTCTCTGTGTTTACAAATTCATGCTTATAAGTTTCTACACTTATATTTAAGTATTGGCATTTGTTTTTTCTCTCTCTCTTTCCCATTTTGTTATAACTTTTGTGAAGGCAGTGTTTTACTGCCTTTCTAAATATACCTAATGGCTCATCTAATGTTTAATTCATCAGCATATATTTAATGATCACTGGTTATATCTGCAGTGCTAAGCTATGTATAACAGCAATAAGATTTTCAACTAAAAAAAAAAAGAAATACATTGGACTTCAAAACCTGAGTACAAAACATAAGAATGTAAAAGTTCTAAATTTTTCTTGATTTTATGTTAAAATGACAATATTTTTATATACTTGGGTTAAATAAAATAGATTCTTCATAAAAAAAAAAAAAGACTTCCAACTGGCATCAATGAACCTCTGATTTGAAATAGCTTATTTTGTGTTACTTTAGATTTTACTTTAATGAACTCAAAATAAGTCCAAAATTAATTATATTTTTATTATTTAGAAACCAACTTCGATCCAGCAGAATGGGGAAGTAAGGTGGACGACCGCTTCTATAACAACCATGCATTCAAGGTATGGTCCTGTGAAACTAACGGATTTGGTTGTTTGTTTCTCTGTCTCCAAAACAGATTATTTGATCTCCCCAGACTCATAAATTGTGAGAGGCATCCAATATATCTTATGAAAGCTTCTTAATTGTAATGCTCTTTCTGATGAGACATCCTTTTCTAAAGTATCTGAATCATACCAGATACATAGTTTAAATTTAAAGATGATCAACAGGAAGAATGTATGTAATCAAAGTTATAGAATAATTAGTCTCATTTATTCACATTTTATTGGGCATCAGTGCTAGGCAGTTGCAGATGGTAAGTATTGTTGAATTAATGAATGATATTTCATAAAGTAAAGCACTGTTCCTCCAGTTATTTCATTGTCATTGCACTTTACAAAAGACTGAATAGAATTATAGATGGTAATGGTAGATAGAATTTTCTGTATAAAGCTAATCTGTTCAGAGACTGAACCTATCTTCTCTTTGCTAGCATTCTTAGAACCAGTCTTTTTCAACCAAGATTCCTTAAAATAATTAATCCTAAATGGAAGGCACACATTTTATGTAAAGAATCAATGTCTCTCCTTTGTATCAAGAATGCTTCATCATTTCACCAGATTAGAGAGAATTGAGACAATAATTACTTAAAATATTCTGTGTTCTGTGGGCCAGATAAGAAATGCTGGTTGAGAAAAGCTGTGTGGAACACAGCATCATTGGCATCAGCTAAGAACTTGGTAGAAAGTCATTCAGTCTAGGACCCTACTGCAGGTCTACAAATCAGAAGTTGAATTTTAACAAGATCCCCAAAGGTAAAGTGTAGGTACATTAAAGTCTGAGAAAGCACCGCTCTAGACAGCTGTGATAAACCATTAGCCACAGAGCACCCACACATATTTGAATGAAAAGGAATTAACACAGTTTAAGTTTTGATAGTATTCCACCATAGATTTGGGGAATTTCCTGAGGAAATATCTGTCACCTATTCCATGAGTTCAGAAGTAAGTTTCCATCCATTTGTGCCTGCCAGAAAAGATAAACGTTCTGTTTATTTCCATTGAACTAGATTATCTGTGTTCATGCTTTATTGGAATCAAAGGAAAACGTTGAAAATTTTAAAATATCGGTGCTATATCAGCTGTTTCTTCTCTTTTGAATTCTAAAGACCTTATTTGATTAGCCTATTTGTCCTTTCTATTGTATGGATGAAGGAAGCTATTTCCATAAGTTGGGAATTAGCAATGTCTCTATTTTGGAAAAAGATTCCATAACCGTGTAAAAGCAGGCAGAGCTGGCTTTCCTTTTTCTATTTAAATCATCCCCCACAACCAAACTTAGTCTTTCCACTGAGATTTCAATCTACAAACTTCATTAAAAAGTCAACTGGATTCCAAACTATGCAACACAGTGACATTTATTTTGTTTCTATTTTAGAAACTACTGCCACCTCTTCTTTATACTGTTCAGGTTTCATTACAGCATCTTATCAACTTTTAGTATAAGACAATAGCTTGTTTTGAATATAAAACAATGTCATATACTTTCGAGATATAAAAAAGCAAACATTTTTTAAACCAATTCCTTCATCTTTAATACTTAAGCATATTTCCTTGAGAGCTTTCATTTATTCTTTTTCCACCCATTTTCCTTGTTAAAGATCAGTATGTTTTTAATTATCACTTCTTCTCAATAACTTAAAAGTAGTATTTCATTACCTTTAAGCAGCTTGATCCCAGACTACTGTTTTTTTTTAAATATTGCCTATTTGATCCCTTCCCCCCTCTCCAGGAGCAAGAACCAGCTGAGAAAGAGAAGTCTCAGACCCCTGAGAAAGTGGAGACACCAGACACAGCCTTAGTAAGTTAAATTTCCCATGCACTATTGAAAAGAATATCACTCAGTGTATAATCATACTCTTTAAATATGAATCTAGTCTATTATCCATGTTGTCAAAATTGTGATTGTGATTTTGCTTTCTAGATAACTAACATCAGTAATAAACTAACTGGTGTATCATATTTTTAATGTATTTTATTGATTTTTTTACAGAGAGGAAGGGAGAAAGATAGAGAGTTAGAAACATCAATGAGAGAAAGACATCGATCAGCCGCCTCCTGCATATCTCCTACTGGGGATGTGCCCACAACCAAGACACATGCCCTTGACCGGAATCGAACCTGGGACCCCCCAGTCCGCAGACCGACGCTCTATCCACTGAGCCAAACCGGTTTCGGCAATGGTGGATCATTTTTAGTCATGCCTCTTACAAAGAAAAATTCACTCTTCCCTTTAAAAATAAAATCTTATTTCCCAAGTTATCAACAGATGGAAAAATCTCCTCAAAGGGAAGAACAGGCAGAACTCACCAGCCTCGTGCTTGACCCGTCAGATTCACTTTCCAATTTGGGAGCTTTTTTGCTCAGTGATGATGCTACACCACACGGCGGCAAAGGTTCCGCGATGCCAGGGAATTATGCAACCAAATGCAATGGCTTGACGCAATGTGTCTTGCCTTCCATGCGTTGCCCTCTACAAAAATGACTTCCTGTGACAGCCCACATCTAAATAGGAGACCTGGGTAGATGCCTTTGCGAGTCCTGTATTCCCTGGTGCGCTAGAGCCAGCTTTGACCTTCTGGGAGAGGATGGTGTGCATTTCTTCACAACCCTGTGCATGGTAGTGTCACTTTGACTAAAATCAGCCAGAGAAGGAGTATTAAGACCACGACAAATGGAATGAGTCAAGACTTTTTTTTTTTTTCTGGAGAGCCAGTTTTTAAGCATTTACCAACATATCACTGTCTATAATTTTCATCGTCCAGACTCAAGAAGACCAAGCCTACTGAGAAAGAAAACTCACTCTCCACAATACTGGAGGCCAGACTTTTGAGTTCCTTTTCATGTCCCAGTGGGTTGCCCAATAATTGACACCTAAAATGGACATCCCCTCAAGGAATACCTTACCTCCTGCCCAGTGGGGCATAACTTTTCCCTATAACCTGTATAAGTTATCCCAGAATTATATCACACAACTTAGCCTAACATTGGCACAAGACCCAGTGGGAGACGGAAAGAAGGAAGTAAGTTTTGTTTTCTTACACCTTCACAAGGTACCCTTTCGCAGCTTTTCATGAGTTTGAGCTGGGATCCCATTGATTTCCAACCTCAGGATAACTTACTTGCCCATATTGAGCCATCATCTCAGAGGACTTTATACCATTTGGTTTGCATTTAAAAGTTTAAGAGCCCTAGCTGGTGTGGTTCAGTTGTTGGAACATTCACCTGTGCATGGAAGGTCACAGGTTCAATTCCTGGTCAGGGGCATATACCTAGTTGCAGGTTCAATCCTCAGCCCCCACCCCACCCCTCATAGGGGCACGTGTGGGAGGCAACCAATCAATGTGTGTCTCTTCAGCAATGTCTCTCCCTCTCTTTCTCTCTCTTTCTCTCCCTTCCTCCTTCCCTCCCTCTCTTCTCCCTCCCTTTCAGTCTTTCTAAAACTCTAAAAGTCAATGGGAAAATATCCTGGAGTGAGGATTAACAACAACAAAAGTAAGAGCTAGCTTTGCCTCATTATTGTAATAGAGCAGTGGTTCTCAACCTTCCTAAGGGCACGACCCTTGCATATAGTTCCTCATGTGGTGGTGACCCCCAACCATGAAATTTTGCTACTGTTATGCACCATGATGTAAATATCTGCATTTTCCGATGGCCTTAGGCGACCCCTGTGAAAGGGTCGTTCAACCCCCAAAGGGGTCGAGACCCACAGGTTAGAACCGCTGTAATAGAGGGAGAGGAGAGGTAAACCACTCAGAGGTCTGTCAATAGGAAGCTGAGTAAATGAATCAGTGCCCACCAATGCAATACAACACAATGGCGTTATACGGGGAAAAAGAATGAGCAGCGTTATATCCTGAACAATAACACAGATGAAGAGAACCAAGATATGTTGTTAGATAGAAAAGGTAGTGACAGAACATTGTAAATAGCATAAGCTCATTTTTAAGACAAAAAGGCATTCATGTACCCATAGGAATACTTTGTCTATTTTTTAAAATATATTTTATTGATTTTTTACAGAGAGGAAGGGAGAGGAATAGAGAGTTAGAAACATCGATGAGAGAGAAACATTGATCAGCCGCCTCCTGCACGCCCCCCACTAGGGATGTGCCCGCAACCAGGACACATGCCCTTGACCAGAATCGAACCTGGGACTCTCCAGTCTGCAGGCCGACGCTCTATCCACTGAGCCAAACCGGTTTTGGCGGAATACTTTGTCTATTGATAAATTTTGGAAGAATATATACATCAACCCATAATACTGTAATAGTCACCTCTTAGGGGTAGAATTTGGGAAAGGGGAGAAAGCTTTCACTACCAGTGATAAGTTTTTAAATGTATCACTTTTATAATTTAAAATATTAAAACCTATTGAGTTATACACTTAAGAGCTATGCATTTCACTATCTGCAAGTTGCACCTAAATTTAATAAACAAACCAAAAGCTAGATACAAAAGTTAAACCAGCCCTAGCCGGTTTAGCTCAGTGGATAGAACCTGCGGACCAAAGGATCCTGAATTTGATTCCAGTTAGGGAAATGTACCTTGGTTGCAGACTCTTTCCCTGGTCCGGGTGCGTGCAGGAGGCAACCAATCAATGTGTTTCTCTCACATCGATTTCTCTGTCTTTCCCTCTCTCTTCCACTCTCCCTAAAAATCAATGGAAAAATACTCTCCGTTGAGGATTAACAACAACAACAAAAAACAACATAAAAGTTAAACCAATCATACTAAAACTAACATGAATGGACTAAGTAGGTTTCTCTCTGGCACTCTAAAGGTGTGCTTTTGGTTAGCTAGTTATTGAGAAATTAAGAAATTAACACTTGCCGAAACCGGTTTGGCTCAGTGAACAGAGCTTCGGCCTGCGGACTATAAGGTCCCAGGTTCAATTCCGGTCAAGGGCATGTACCTTGGTTGCGGGCACATCCCCGGTAGGGGGCGTGCAGGAGGCAGCTGATCAATGTCTCTCTCATCGATGTTTCTAACTATCTCCTTCCTCTCTGTAAAAAATCAATAAAATATATTTTTTTTAATTAAAAATCTTTAAATTAAATACTGTGTGGGATGTTTACAAAGTCTCTTTCTCCTTCCCATGCAGGAACCTTCAGAAGAAGAAGATAAGGACAAAGAGGAGCTGGCTGCCGTCAAAATCCAAGCCGTGTTCCGGGGACACTTAGCCAGGGAGGAGGTGAAGAAAATGAAACAAGATGAGCCTGAAGAGAAAACACAGGAAGACAACTGAGGAGACTGGTTTGCCCCCCCAGAAAACACGAAAAAATCATTCCAATCCATCAACCATGTTGTGATTGTCGTTTTTTTTTCTTAGTGAGGGAGATTCGATGTAGTGCAATAACATTGGCTGCTGTTGTGAAAATCTGTCATCAGCATTTGTTTAATAAACATGCCATTGAACACATGCTCTTGAAGATTTCTCTGAGATCAGAAGTCTTATTTATACTTCTCCACGGCTATGTGGAGAGACCCTTGGCATTAGAACTGGAGTGTGCGTTTTCAGAGATCTCAGAGGCTATGTGGTCTAGCCATTACCTAATGAAAGTCCTCTACCGCATCCCTAACAACGGTCTTTAGCTCCTGTGATAAGAATCTCACTGCCTTTCGAGGTAGTCCAGTTAATTTTAGAATAACGTGAATTACTAGGAGATAAAGCTGAGTCAAAAATCTGCCCTCTTATAAGTTTTCAGCTGGCAAGCCTGTGTTCAATCATTCATTAAAAACTATTGAGCAGAATTCGTGTGCTGGGGTGTGGTAGTGACTATCTGTTCTTGCATTTATGCAGCCGACAGTTTTTATTCTCTTGCTCTCCGGAACAACACAGAATAAGACTAATGCATCATATTTTTTAAAAATAAAGCTATCATAACATCATAAATACTTTCTTCTTCAGCTAAAACTTCCCACATTTCTTTTTTTTTTTTTAAATACTCTATATTTTATTGGTTTCAGAGAGGAAGGGAGAGGGAGAGAGAGAAACATCAAAGGTGAGAGAGAATTATTGATCAGCTGCTTCCTGCATGCCCCCTATTAGGGATCGAGCCCACAACCTGGCTGTGAATCGAACCGTGACCTCTTGGTGCATGGGTTGACACTCAACCACTGAGCCACACCAGCCGGGCCTCCCACATTTCTTGAATGGAGAAATGGTAATACCTTCATCACAAAGTCACAAACTGCGGCACACCATGCAAGCCTGGTGCCTTATATTTTAGAAAGTTCAGTCTCTCCTTTTTGAGGCCTCCCCACTCCTGAATATTCAAGAAACTGCAAGGCTCGTGTCTTACATCAAAAGAGACAGTTCCTTTCCCAAAGGAAAACGGAGAGAGCGCAGACTCTCACCATATAATGCTGTTGCCTCCCACCCCAAAGATCAGCCTTGTCAGGCAGACCGACGTATCCTGGCTGGTTCAGTTCCAGCCTGCGCTACATTGGGTGTCCCCGGCGTGGATCCTAGCATTATTCCTCTCTCGGTTCACAGTCACACCGCCATTGGTCCCCAAAGTTCAATAACACGCCTGTGATTAGTCATTCTCCAATCGTCACTCACCTCTGGACAGCCTTCCCCTCCAGGGTCTTATTAGCACTTCCGTGCCAGCTAAACACAAGTCTCTAACATGCACTGGACCCCTTCCTTCCATCCTAATGCTCCTCTCCCACAGTTGGAGGGCAAAATCCAGCTGCTCATTCCTTACTGCACTCAAAGAACCAGCCTCCAACCCCATTTCTTCTCTAAGCCACCCTGCTTGGGGGGTTATCAAAGGGACAGAACTTCTGTAATGCAAAGACTTAGCTTCCGCCCTAACCGGTTTGGCTCAGGCCTGCGGACTGAAAGGTCCCAGGTTCGATTCCGGTCAAGGGCATGTACCTCGGTTGTGGGCACATCCCCGGTAGAGGGTGTGCAGGAGGCAGCTGATCGATGTTTCATCGATGTTTCTGACTCTCTATCCCTCTCCCTTCCTCTCTGTAGAAAAATCAATAAAATATATTTTTTAAAAAAACAAAAAACTGGGTTTTCTTCCTGTAAGATCACTCCCATATATGCTTGCTTACTGGGAAGGAGAGGAGGCCATACAGGAGCCAGGTACTAATTTCCTACATGCAGCTCTCTTGGCCTGGGGATATGTCTAAAGAGCACATTACACACAGAGGACTAGGACTTCGGCTTTTCGTTTTTAGCCTTATTTTTCCTCTCCCTGATCCAATATTAAAATGAGAGAGATCATGCTCACTTAGCTACCACGTGGGCCCAGTATGAGATTTTTCTGGCATGGCCATAGGTATCTGTAAGAAACATATAACGAAGACCCGTTCTGTACCACTGTGTGATGCGGATAAACTCATTTGCAAGCTGAAGTGCTCTTGACAAATAGAGCCACCGGGAGTGACATTTATGCCCCGGAGGCTCTCGGAAGAGACCAAACATGCAAAATGCAATACTTCAGAATGTGACCTTATTTTCTGTGAATGAAATGTTCTTGGGAATAAGCAGTGTTTTGGTGTAGAGCCAAAAATAAAAGCCTGCTGGGTGGTGACGTTACTGTAACCAACATCTTAAGCGACATCACACTCATTATTAGTCACCCCAGCAAAGAATTATCAACATTCCAAGACCAAGAGGTCACCATGGGAAGTGTGTAAACATACTCTCCCCGAAGGTCAGATATAAGATGAAGTCTGCTATTACTGCTATTAAGTCTGCTATTACTCTATCCCCAAAGACACCTGTCTCAGAGGTTTCTGACCAAGAATTAAACATTTTATTACTAAAAAGTAGGGCTCAGTTTGATAAACAAGATAGTAAACCAATTGTGAAAGGTATCAGGAAAACTTGTTGGTGTTTTGTTTTGTTTTTTGAAATCCTGAAACAATAAAAAATATGCTTGCAGTGCTATCCACATAGTGAGTTTAGAATCCCTTGCTTTTATTTATTTATCTTTATAAAAAATATATTTTTAGGGATTTTAGAGAGGAAGAGATAGAAACATCAATGATAAGAATCATTGATTGGCTGCCTTCTGCACGGCCCTTACTGAGGATGGAGCCCACAACCAGGGTATGTGTCCTGACCAGGAATCAAACCACGCATGACCTCCTGGTTCATAGGTCGACGCTCAACCCACTGAGCCATGCTAGCCGCCAGCTAGAGTCCTTGGCATTTAGATTGCTGGGGTAGTGTCGTGAAGGCTGTTGTGTGCTGCCCAGACCATTTTATGGGGCTAGATGGTAGGGACATGAAGATTTTGTACATTGTCCTCTGTTCTTATCTATAGGGTTCATAAAGCTTTCTAATGCATTTCTGCAAATCTTTAAGAAAAAAAAAATAAATAAAAATATGAGCAGAAGAGGAAACCTGAGTTCAATAAACATACAAAGGGCTACACCCTTTCCAGGAATTGCCTTCAGCATTAGGAAGTGGGTCATCCTGGGTTTTACCCTCCCTGGGGCAGCTGGTATCTAAGGACAAGTCACTGCTGAGGTAAAAGGGCTTGGCCCCTTGCCTCAGATTGAGAAAGCTCTACTCTTAGGATTTGTTACAGTTCAACTTCACCCTCTAGCCAGTCCTGCTTCCCTACTGTCCTTACAGGTATTGTTCCCGAATGCACTCGCCAATAAACCACCTCTCCTCAAACTCTTAACACCATCGGTCTCAAAAACCATTCCCAGCAACTGACCTATGCCAGGTAAACTGAAAATCTCTGACATACCTGCACATTGAAAAACTCTTTGCTTCCTCTGGTATCATCCATCCAAAAACTCAGTGATAGACATACCTGCTGGTCATAGAAAAATATAGATTTTCAGTAGAAAAATATATATTTCTCTTTCTTCTCTAATGGAATTAAAATTACCAAAATTCCAAACAGTAATACCATGTACTGAACAGTGCCTCCAGAATTCATCTATTGAAGCCCTAACAGTTAATGTGATGGCACTTGGAGAGGAGATCTTTGGGAGATGATTAGGTTTCGATGAGGTAATGAGGGTGGGGTCTTCATGACAGAATTAGTGCCCTTTTATTTTTATTTTATTTTTTAAATATATTGTATTGATTTTTTACAGATAGGAAGGGAAAGGGATAGAGAGAAACATCGATAAGAGAGAGACATCGATCAGCCCCCTCCTGCATGCCCCTCACTGGGGAATGTGCCTGCAACCAGGATACATGCCCTTGACCAGAATTGAACCTGGGACCCTTCAGTCTGCAGGCCAACGCTCTATCCACTGAGTCAAACCGGCAAATTAGTGCCCTTTTAAAAAGAAACACCAGAAATTCTCTCTCTCCCCACATCTTTGCTTTCCCCCCTCCCCTAGAATGAAGAGCTCATGGTAAGGGCTAAGGGTTAATTGATGCTCAAATATTAAAATGAAAGAAGTAAGGATCACTTAGCTGCCACGTTGGGCCTAATATCAGCTTTTTCTGGGGTAGCCATTTCCTGACTGTTCAGTGTCACTCCCACCTTCTCGCTTTCTACTAGTACCTAGCTTTTATTTTTGGTTTCTGCCCTTCGTAAACAGAGATCAAAAGTTGACACAGCTCTAGGGCAGTGGTTCTCAACCTTTTTAATGCCGTGACCTCGCAATACAGTTCCTCATGTTGCAGTGACCCCAAACCAAAAAATAATTTTGGTGGCAACTTCAAAACTGTAATTTTGCTACAGTTATGATTCGGAAGGTAAATACCTGATATGCATTATGTATTTTCCGATGGCTTTAGGCGACCCCTGTGTTTTGGTCATTCGACCCCCACCGGGGTTGCGACCCACAGGTTGAGAACCGCTGCTCTAGAGGCAAGTACAGATTGGATTAACCCAGTCAGCACTGTCCAGCCCTCAGCAGGCCCTCATTGTTTCAGAACCAGCTGAATGAGGAAGGCTCATCTAAGGAAGATAAAAACTCTCACCCAGTGGTGAGGTCACACCCATCCCCCAGAAGACATTTGGAAATGGCTGGAGGCACTTTGGGTTGTCC
The DNA here is from genome assembly GCA_004026805.1 of Lasiurus borealis. NCBI lineage: Eukaryota > Metazoa > Chordata > Mammalia > Chiroptera > Vespertilionidae > Lasiurus > Lasiurus borealis. The sequence continues at coordinate 4,796 of PVJN01035640.1, read as the reverse complement.
CAACTCAGGGTGAGAAGGAGGGGTGTTAGGATATCTAGTGGGTAGAGGCCAGGGATGCTTCTTAACATCCTGCAAAGCTCAGGACAGACCCTCTCCCTCAAGAAAGAATTATTCAGCCCAAATGTCGCTTGTGTTGGGTTGAGAAACCCCGAATTAGGCATCAAAAAAGTCATGTGGCTGCAAGAGAGAACAAGCTTTACAGTAAAGCTGACCCAGCAGGAAAGAAGACAAAAAGACAGACACCGTATCTATTACTTTAGTGATTATGTCAGTGATCTGCTGAATCAAAACTGAAGTCCGAGGATTTTCCACTTGTGTGAGCCAATTAATTGTCTTAATTTTTTAAAATTCTCCTCTGAGGATATATTTATTGGTGTATATTTGAGAGAGAGAGATACTGATCGGTTACCGCCCAATCATGCCCGACCAAGAATCAAATCCGAAACCTTTGGTGTACGGATGATGCTCCAACCAAGCCACCTGGCTAGGACTCCCTTTAATTTTTCATAGCTCTCAACTGTAACTGAAATTCTTCCAAACTTGTGAGTCCTGCGTTCAAAAATGGTAAGGGGGAGCCGAAACCGGTTTGGCTCAGTGGATAGAGTGTCAGCCTGCGGACTGAAAGGTCCCAGTTTCGATTCCGGTCAAGGGCATGTATCCTGGATGCGGGCACACCCCCAGTAGGGGGCATGCAGGAGGCAGCTGATCGATGTCTCTCTCTCTCTCATCGATCTTTCTAACTCTCTATCCCTCTCCTTTCCTCTCTGTAAAAAAATCAATAAAATATATATTTTTAAAAAATGGTAAGGGGGACTACAGATCTGAAGAACCAGGAGAAGAGAGGAGAGGACACAGACAGTGACTAGAAGGAGCAGCAGCTAGAGCTGGAGACGCAGAGAAAGAAAAGGAGTTGGGAGCTACTGGAATTAACACTGTAGAAAATGTAAGAAATCTAGAAATCATGACCCTTTCCTCAAGGGATCGTAGACTTTCATCAAGAAGATACATTTGCAAGAAGAGTGCAGGGAAGATGAGAAAGGATTTTAAAAATATAACCAAAAAAAACCCCCACAAACCATAAAAGAAACATCTGATACGTATGCTCACATTAAAATTTAAAATTTCCATATATCAAAAACACCATAAGCAAAGTGAAAAACACAGCACAGAATGAGAGAAGGTATTTGCAATTCAAAATGCATAAAATTAACAAAGGATTAGTATTCAGAATATAACTCCTACTCAGTACAAAAACTTTGCATGGAAATGATAAACACTAAATTTATGATAGCGATTATTGTGGGAGGAATGGAGGAGAGAGAGAATTGGAGAAGGGGGCCAACAGGGTATTAAGTATTGTATGTCTTTTATTTCTTTTTTAAAATCCGAAACAAGGCGATGAGTGAAGACAAGACCATTTTATGGGGCTAGATGGTAGGTACATGAAGATTTTATACATTGTCCTCTGTCCTTATCTATAGGGTTCATAAAGCTTTCTAATGCATTCCAGCAAATCTTTAAGAAGAAAATAAATAAATAAAAATATGAGCAGAAGAGGAAACCTGAGTTCAATAAACATACATTAAAAAGTTCAGCCTCTCCCATAAGAAAAATGTAAATTAGACAATAGTGAGACACAATCTCTCCCTTAAAGGTTTGATGGTGCTAAGTGGATGATATGCAACAACTGGAACTCACAGTTTTTAGCCTGGTTGTAGGCGGCAGCTGATCAATGTGTCAGAGCTGACCATAAGCATACCTGTTAGTGTTTAAGAAGGTCATTATGTAATACCCCTCTCTTCCCAACTCAAATTTTGAACCAATCGAGGAAAACTAAAGAGAAAAATGAGGATCAAAAGGTAGTATTTAGAAACAGGATATTCAGGCTACCACTGAATTTGAGCAGTAATTCATGTAGCTCAGAAAGAGTGAGTCTATCTCTCACATATAAATACAATTGCTGTTGGACTTTGTTCTCATTGGAGAATGAAAATGATTTTGTAAGAAGACAGAAGCATAGAGGTGATTTTTTTTGTTGTATGGAAGTTCAGCTATGTCTGGTAGGGGCATGTGAATTTGAGAAGCCAAAAGGGTAGACGCTGCCATTTAGCTCTTGTCCCTCAGCCTCTCGTTGGCTTTGGGATGCTGGGATTGGGCTCTGAACACCACATTTCTCCTGGGCCAGCTGGGTCTCTTTGGGGCTCTGACAATGGGGGCCAGTAAAGCCTGGAGCCGGAGGATGGCACAGGCTCCTCTCTGTTCCACTTCCTCTTGGTTTCCTTTGCCTGTTGATTCCACTGAACATTGCTTCCCCCTCACTCCAGAGCCGTGTAATCCAGAAGCAGCTGTCCAGTCCAGCTTTTCCACACTCCCAGCCAGCCTCACCTCCCCATATCCCCTCAAAGGCACCAGCTGGAGTCTCAGCTCTTGGGGGCCCTTTCACTACATTTTTAAGTTTCAGTAACTCCAACTCCTCTTCAGAGGAGTGGTCGCTACTTCCTGCAGTGTCTGTATCTGAGATAGCCGAATTTTCTTTTAGCTTTTTCAGTCACCGTGTTAACAATTCTTTTTTGTGTTATTAATTCTCCGTTTATTTTTAGAGAGGGGAAGAGACAGAAAGAGAGAGAAACCTTGATGTGAGAGAAACACATTGATCAGTTGCCGCCTACAACCAGGCCTAAACCAGGGCTAGGGATCGAGCCTACAACTGAAATCAAACCTGAGACCCTTCTGTCGGGGGCTGAGAGCCAAACCTGCTAGGACAACAATTCCTTATATTAAATTCTACCTTTTAAAATAAACTTTCTGTCCCTTGATTCGATGGTGACAAATTCAGATGGGAATCAAATTAGATTTATTTCTGTTCTCTCTCTCTCTCTCTTTTTTTACTTAAAAGGTTGGATTAGAGACTTCTCGATTAAGAGGAAAGACTGAACATATGCTCCTGATTCTGTATCTTCCAGAAACTCCATTAAGACAACAAAAATGATTTTTAAAAATTAAGTGCCTCGGAAATGGAGACAAAAATCAACCAGTTTGGAAAGCTGTGAACCAGATTCAGCAGAACTCAGAAAACCAAGCCCCAAAGCCAAAGGGGGGAAGGCTGAGAACGACGCAATTTGCACCCAGACTTTGCACAGGCACAGGGACGGGCAGGATCCGTATCGTTAGCCCTGGAACTAGAGGTCTTAAGCGGGGAGGCTAAATGGAAGAAAACTGGGTAAAAGCTGAGAAGCACCGAGATCCTTAGATTCATTTTTCATCTCTGGCCCTTGGGAACCTGCCCCACATCCCCATCCTAGCAGAATCCTGGAGGTTTAAGTCTAGAACAAACAGAATAGCCGGTAGACTAGACGTTAGTAGGTCCATCCTGAGGCGCCATCCCCCCAAAAAGAGTTAAGAATGACCACACTGCATACTGAACCCCGAGTCAGAGACTTCCAGGCCCCTTTACCTGTCCTCCCCTGTGTTTGGGCAGAAAGAGCCTAACGTTCCAAGTGAGGATGACAGAGTTCTTCTCTGAGGAATCTGACCTGCCTCTCTGACACCGGGCTTCTCCACAAGCAGCCCCTCAGGTTACTGGCAGCAGGAACAGCACCGGTGTCAGATGGTGTCAGTGGCACCTCGAGATACGAGTTTAATTCGTTCCGTAACCTTGAGCCGTGGGAAACTATGAGACACTCGAGTCGCCTCAGTACTTGAGTTCTGGCTGGAAAATAATTCAAAGCCCACATCCAAACTATAGGAGAACGTATTTATAAAATCACAGAGGTGAAGGAAGGAATTCATAGAAGAAATGGGCTTAGGAAACAGGTTATAGAGGTAAAGGAATGTTGCTTGGAGTTTAGAAGTGAGGAAGGTCAAGGTGACAGTCCTGGGGTCGGGGGTGGGGTGGGGTGGGGGGAAGGAAGGAGGCAGGGAAAGGCTCCTGAATGGAGAGCACACTGGGTCCTCCGTCCTAAGGGTTTCAGGGTGAGGTTTTAGGGGCAGTCCTCGGGGAAGATCTCTATAGAATATTTCAGCAGCTTTCCAGGTGTGTCCTTTCAGGTTCAGAGTCTCCATTGATTGGTTGATTGGGGCATATACCTTGACGAGAAATTGAAGCATGACCTCTTGGTTCATAGGTGGGATGCTCAACCACTGAGCCACTCCAGCTGGTCTTGTTAGGGGAACTTTTTTTTTTTTTAAATATATTTTTATTGATTTTAGAGAGGAAGGGAGAGGGAGAAAGAGCTAGAAACATCAAGGATGAGAGAATCACTGATCCACTGCCTCTTGCACGCCCACCCCTAGGGACTGAGCCTGCAACCCCGGCATGTGCTCTTGACCGGAATCGAACCTGGGACCTGTCAGTCTGCAGGCCGATGCTCTATCCACTGAGCCAAACCAGCTGGGGCTAGAGGAGCTTTTTTAACAGCCTGCCTCCAAGGTTCTCCCTTGCCTTCTAGATTTGCTAGTAAGAGAGCAAGGGGAGTTGTCTATTCCCCTTGCTTCCTCCTTGGATTCTATGCATGGTCTATCCCTCTACCAAAGGCCACAGCTTTTGTCACACATCCTCTCTATAAGCTACTCTACTCATTCTAGTAACTTCTTCCTCCCCTTGATCCTGAAAGCTTACCATCAACATCTTCAAGGTTCTGCCCCATCCCTCACTGGCTTGTATTTATGCTGGTGTAAGGCTAGTTATTGGTACATTAATAGTGCATACCCACCACTCCAACGTCTAATATATTAAAGCAACCAACTTGGCCGAAACCGGTTTGGCTCAGTGGATAGAGCGTCAGTCTGTGGACTGA
>PVJN01035639.1:0-21980 GCA_004026805.1 Lasiurus borealis | reverse complement strand
AAGAAGAAGGCTTTCTATGCTCCCAATAGAATGGCTTTCACTTACCAAGGCTAATCTAGCTATGACCAAGGCTGAATTTCTGATGTGTCTCTATTCTTTAAAGAGACCAACCAACCACTGAAAAGTTGACTACATTGGGTGTCTTCTATTCTGGAAGCCCTAATGGTTTGTTCTCACAGCAATAGATGACTGTTCTAAACATAAGTTTATCTTTATTGCCCATTTAGTCACCACTATTCAGGTACTTTCAGGGTACCTTATCCACCTGCATGAAATCCTATCTATACTAATAAGAAGGTAATATGATCATTAGACCGGATAGATTGGATGTCTTCTGAACGTCCTTCCTGACAAAGCCAGAAGCGTGGCCAGCCTGCAAACTTCCCACTAGGTTGCTGGCCCCTCACCCAGGCTTGTCCCACCACCAGTGGGGACCCCCACCCCAATCAGGGGTATGGCTGGCCTTCAAAGCCCCAGCAACCCAAAGCCCAGGCCAGCCCCTCCTCCCCCCCAGCAGGGACCTGCCACCCCAAGCCATGGGTCTCCTTTAAGGTAGACCAGCCAGCCCCCTCCCATGCACCAGGCCTCTATCCTATTTAATAAAAGGGTAATATGCAAATTGACCCTAATAGCAGAGCGACCAGAATAGCTGCTGCACCAAACACTATGAGGCGCACTGACCACCTCTTGGTCCCTTTCCCCAGCTGGCAGGCTCCGATTGCCAGATGGTCACTGGGGCCAGAAAGCAGGCCGGAACAGCTAATCTCTCAGTCCTTTCCCTTGGCTGTCAGACACCCATCATCTGATGGTGAACAGGGAACTGGGGGTGGGTGGCAGTGTAGGGGAGGGCCGGCCGCGGGCAGCCGGGGAAGATGGCCCTGACTGCATGCTAGGCCTAGGGACCATACCCATGCAAGAATTTTATGTGCTGGGTCTCTAGTCTATATATAAAAGCCTAAGCAACCATTCGACCATTCAACTGGTAGCTATGATGCACACTGACCACCAGGGAGTAGATGCTCAATGCACAGGCATGGAAAGCATGGAGAGACTGATGAATCTCAGAGGGAAGGGGAGAGGGGAAATGTGGGAAGAGATTAACCAAAGATCTTACATGCATATTAGAGGCCTGGTGCACGGATTCAAGCACCAATGGGGTCCCTCTGCCTGGCCTGTGGGGATTGGGCTGAAACCGGCAGTCCAACATCAATTGAAGGGCTCCAGATTTCGATAGGGTGCAAGCCTGGCTGAGGGACCCCACCAGTGCACAAATCCATACACCAGGCCTCTAGTAGTACAGAAAATCCCCAAAGTGAACCTACTTCACAAAGAGATGCAATGTCCATGGGGTCTATATGTTGTATCAAATACTATCACATCCAGAAGCTGCCAGGTGGATAGAGTGCTAGAATGACCTGGTGAATATAGAGTTGAATCATCTCCACAGAGGCAATACTCTGAAAGTGTACAATGTTATGCATCAGGTGTACCAGAGGATCCTATGGCAGCATTATCACTGATAGGGAAATTCCTGGGTCTGCGAACTTGGTTTCTAGTGAGGTTAGGAAACAGACATGATGTTTATCATTAGTCACATTGACCCACTTCCTGTTCTTGCAATTCTGGGCTCTCTAAGGTAGAGATCCAGTTCTCTACATACTATTCCCAGAGAAAAGCCACCCATATTCCCATTCCCTTTTGTATGTTTACATTTATTTTTTTCTGTGAGACTATTAGACATAAATATAAAAACCACCTGGGTAATCATTTAATCTGAACAATAGTTTTATCTTCTCTTGGGACACCTTAAAGGTCTCTTCCAGGAACTAATTTCTTGTATTAGGAATTATGGGGCAATAGTTAGCTGTAAGGAGTAAGGGGGGATACTGACTTCATCTTTATGCTGTGCTCCATGCCATGTCTCTGGATTGTCTCTTTAGCCCCAGAAAGTCGCAAATCAGGAAGCTATGGATTCAACAGCTCTGCTTGTGTATACAGTGGCCCCATTCCTTGAGCAGAAGGCTTGAGGCTTATATGCTTCGGCAGAAAGAACAGCGCTGGCCACATCAAAGCTACCAAACATACATCTGCTGTATTGACTGAGCTAAACTGGATTAGGTGGTGTTGCCAAGAAGAGATTGCCTTCAACATTTCAGTAAATGATTCCGAGCCATTGTTTAGTCATTCTTGTTACAAATATGAATTAAATCATGCAGTGATTTGGCATTTTCAATGAGTTTTCTTTTGAACCAGAGATTCAATGGGAAATTATTTTTCAGTGGAAAGAAAGCACTTTAGTCAAGCGTGGGGGCAGCTCCCATAGTGACATGTGATAGTATGTGTTTCCTTTGGTGTTTAAACATTTCTTCTGAGAAAAAATAACTCGAGCAAAGCTTTAAAAAAATCCACTAAGCTCCAGAGAATAGTTTACAGACAACTGAATTATGTGCATCTTTGAATCCACAAGTTCAAGCTCTCCTGACTCGGCGGCTTCCAGTTGACACCTTCTGTGAAGCACGGTCTGTGCTGCATTTTCTCATCGGGAAGCTCAGCTATCTTAGTTTCAGGGTCATTTGAATCACATAGTTAACCTGATTCTTTTTTCATTTTCCAAAATATCAAAATTAGGGCCTATTTTTTAAGAAGGGGAAAAAAAAATCTGGCTTCAGTTGTCAGTTTCCTCTGTTCTGTCAAGATTAGACTAGTAGTTCTGAATAATTCTGGCTCATTTTCTCAAGGGACTAGGCCTGAAATAATCCAGTGTTTATTTTTATACAAATTCTCACAGTACTACAACATTTTAGTAACTTCCTGGGATGTTTCTAGTTTTTCACAGGCCAAAAGGCCATTCTCAGAGGTAGCTCCTTCATGTAAACCTAAAAATGGCACTTTCCCACATTATAGTTTATCAGGAAGTTTAAAGTTCAATAGTCCTCCTCTCTTTTCTTTTTCGTCACAGAGAAAGGAAAAAATAAGGGGCAGTTCCAGCATGTTTGCTCATTCGACCATGGTCATTCCATTTCAGTGTTTGGGAACCTGGGAAAGAGGCAGGGAGTCTGTAGTGTATCTTGGCTGAGAAATGGTTGGACTGGGAAACAGGACTCTCTGTCATTCCCTGTGTCACTCTCTGTGTGACCCTGACCTCTTCCCAGCATTCCTGACCCCACCTCTCAGTTGGGGAAAATGATGCTCGTCAAGTAACCCTCACAACATTCTCACAAAGTCATGAGATACTGTGCTGAAAAAAGGGAATCATGTTTGGAAGGCCAGCTCTATATTCTGCAAAACTGGGTCTCAACCTGCCTTTTTGGGTTTGCCCTCTCCTACGCGTTCTCAGGAACCCTTGCTTTCAGTCCTGCTTGGTGGTGGACTTGCTGTCTGGCTACATAATGCACAGTTCTGTATCTCTATACCTTTTCTCATTGTCTGCTACTTCTGTTCTCTGCCCTTTTTAAGCAAAGTTGAAACCCAGTTCTTCAGTTCAGTCTAACCTTTTCCTTTTTCAAAAACCATGTCTTTTTTCACTTTATAATGTCTTGTGCATGCAGTTTCTTGCTGCTGCATCTCTAGAATGCATTATATAAATATTTTGGTATTCTTTATCTCTTCTAATGAAGGTTATGTGCTAGACATACTCAAATATACGTTTAATTGACCAAACAATCTTTACATCAGCCCCCTAGCATTTCAAGTTGGTTTTAACGACATTGTGACTTTCTGTGGATGCACCAAAATGTGCTCATGATATGTGTATTCACTTACAAAATGGTAGAAAAATATGTTTAAAATGTTTAGGTATAAACATGTTTAGAGTGTTAAATTCAATCATAGAAGGCAAAAACCAGTCAGTTGTACCAGGTCCAGAGCTATATTTAAGTTTATTGTTTCATAAATCTGGTCTATTTCAGTGTATTGTTCTCTGTACAAGGTCTCTCTGCAACCGTGCATTATAATAGACTGTTGCCAGCATTCTCAAAGTTTCAGAGATGGATTCTTGATTACTTGCTTCCTGCCCCAGGGATTCTTGCTGCTAGGATTGTCATTAAACAAAGCAAGCCTCCCTGGCATTGTATTCTGACAAACAATTTGCACCTTTGTAAACTGATTAACGGAATGAGTTTGTTTTGATAATTGATCCTTGACTTGCATTTTAAAGGACAGCAAAATTTTAGAGGATTTCTATATTTGTTACAAATGCTTTTTTTGGAATATTAAAAATATTTTAGGAACTCTAGTTAAAAAAAAGGAACATCAAAAATAAATTAAGACTGGAGACTGATTTCAATTACGAATCTGAATTAAAAAGTGACCAGCCCAGCTCCAGACTTTATCTTTCTAACTATCCAAGGGTAGTTAATTTCACTTTGATTTATAAGACTAGCAAACATATTTTTGAAAAGAAAGTGAAGAATTTAATATTCTTAATTATACCAAATGAAAAGCAACCCAAAGTGAACGACGGAATTTTGGCTCAGAGGCAATGGCCCATATGCAGTATAGCACACAGAGCAAACTTCATAATCTTACATATTATTCCTGTGAACTAGTCTGTATGAAGACCAACATAGGAATTTTTGTTGATTAACTGGGTTAAAAATGCTCCATATTGACAACTGTTCTTCATTTCATGCTCCAAGTCAATAATTCTGTCAGTCATGCAGCCTTTGGCAAGAAGGAAAGTCTCTCCCAATAAATCTATTGTAATCACAGCATAATTTGACAGCTATTCCACTGTTTTCTAGTATTTAATTACATTTTTTGTTAAGTTTTTTTTTTAAAGAGCTTAGGGAAAATTCAGACAAATATCAACAGGTGTCAAAGAGTTTGAAATAAAAAAGAGAAGCTAGAATAAGAGGGAGGATTAGGAATAGTAACTGATACACTTAGCTTAGGTGGAGATCTGGGTGACTGTTTTGGTGGTCTAATGAAATCTAGTCTTTAGTTGTTATTGGTAAAAAATATTAAATATATATACTTATATATAGCCACAGTGGAATATTTTTAAAGTCATCAAGAGTTGACACTGTGACACTAGCCCTTATATTAAAAAGACGGCTTTTTCCACTGTTTTGTGAGTCTAGGACTGGAATCATATTCAACAGTAGGGAGGAAACATAACTAAATATAGTTGTCAATAGACTTAAGATGACAAACACTATACCACGCAAAAATTTTATTTCCAATATTTTTGGAGGCACCAAAAAGAGGAAAAGAGTAGATTTTCAGTCCGTACAACTTAGCATTTTTGTAAGGTCTGGAAACCCATGATTCTAGCATCTTGAACTCCTATAATTTCCCTAGGAACTGGCCAGAGACGGATTTTTGATATTTCCCATTTAAACTCTTTACAAGTATTTTTTCCTATTACTCAGGTAGTAGCCCTTTAGGCATTACTGTAGAAAGCAGAGTGAAAATAATATATGTTCTTAACTGGTTAATGAAAAATTGAGATAAACAGAAGAGTTGCTTAAATATAGATTTTTCTCCTCACATAATGTCTCATTAAAATGCTTTTAATATTCTGTATTCTGATTTTCCTTGAAGGAAATATTGTTCTACAAAATTCCAATGAGACATGCTAAAAATAATGTCTGTGACAGAAATGTTAATTTCCTATCTAAATAATTAAATTTAAAACTATTGCATTTTATATTTTAAAAAGATCATTAGATCCTTTCCCTTAAGGGAAAACTGAGACCCAGAGAGCATAAAAAAAACTTGCCCAAAGTCACAGAACTAATGATTGATAGTCAGGGTTGGGTAGAAGGCAAATTACTTATCTCGACTCTATTTTGCTGAGCCATCACAGCTTGCTTGAAAGTCTGCCTTCTTTTTTCCACTGCAAGTGGGGCGTCTTGATGAAGTCTGCATATAGGACTTGCAGTGCAGTAACTTAGTAGAATGGTAGCTGCCATGTAGGAATACGGTAGACTAGATTTAGATTGTGGAATTTCTACTTAGTAGAAATTTATTCTATGCAGATTACAAATTGTGTAAGAGCTGTAAAATTCAAGATTAGAATGTTTTTGTTCTAGGGAATCCCAAACATGACAGGCTTTATGTAAATTATGAAATAAATCAAGTTTTCTGTTAAATCTTCAACTTTTCCGTTTAATATCATTCATTTCACCATCTCTGTAGTATCTTTGATGTGGGATATACTCCCCAATTATTTTCATTTGATTATGTCGTTTTTAAATCTAGATAATATCAATCATTTTTAATTTATTTTGAATTTGAATAAATATGCTACTTCTCCTTAGAGTATTTATATTATGACATTTTCTTATAAAAGGCCATGTTTCCCATTATAAAAATGAATTTGGGCTCTAATTATGAGATTAAAAATAAAGTTTTATTTATGAGAAGAGTATTTTCTGTTCCCTTGATATCATGCAACCTATGCACTTGTCTACTCTTATTTTTCTGCCACCTTAAGACTTATTTTTTGGCATTTGCTTCCTAGAACAATAACCATTGGTGTCAGCATTTGTAATAAAAAAAGTCATTAACATGATTTTTCATTAGATTCAGTTAAATTCATGTGCATTTATTAATCTACTCTGGATAGGTATTATGCTTAATAGTATGAGGAAGAGAAACATGAGTAAGACATTAGACTATCCAGAAAGATCTTGAATATTCCACAGTATATATTTTTTGGTAAAATTGTGGCTTGAACAAATTTTCTAGTTTTGTGATGAAAAATATAGTTCTTGGTTCTTTTCTACAAATTCCATTTACAACTGATACAAGTTTGTGTTTTATTTGAAACCCATTTGTCGTATCTATTGGATAGCATAGTGAAGCATTTCTCAAACTTTTGAAGTTCAGGAACTGTTTATAGTGTTAAAAATCATTGAGGACCAAAAAGGCATTTATTTTTTGTGACTAATACATTATATAACAGTATATACCATATTAGAAATTAAAGCTGGGAAAACTTAAAACTATTTATTAATTCATTTGAAAAATAACATTAATGCCATTACTTTATATAAATATAAAGCTGTGAATTTTTGTTGTTGTTGTTGTTGTTAATCCTCATCCAAGGATATTTTTCCATTGACTTTCAGAGGGAGTGAAAGGGAGGGAGAGAGACACACAGAGAGGTATATCAATTGGTTGCTTCCTTCACATGCCCCAACTAGGGCCTGGTTCAAGCCTGAAACTGAAGCATGTGCCCTTGACCAGAAATGAACCCTGGATGCTTCAGTTTACAGGCAGATGCTCTATATACTGAACCATACTAGTTAGGGCTTAAGTAACAACATATTTTTATGAAAAAATATTTACATTTACCAACACATATATTTTTAATGAGAATAATGGCATTACTTTAACTATTTATAAATATCTTCAATGTTCAATTTCATGAAAATCATATCTGCTTCTGCATCCAATATGTTATTATATGTTGTTATGGTTAAGTAATATTAAGAAAGTCTAGTCTCATGCATATATATATTGCTACAAAAGTGATATATTTTAATAGCATTTTCAGATAATTATGAATATTATGAATTCTTTGCTACTACACCAAAACTCAACAAGTATTAATAATTTATTAAAGGTTACTTGCAATGTATACTCTGAGACCATGCCAAGAACTTTTATACTTATTACATTAAATTCAATCAGTTTATCTTATACTTGAAATTCATCTTTTACCCATGCATGATTTTTTATCATCATAATTGATTATTTAAAAAATATTAAAATATTGGTTTACTAGGTTATGCATATCTACCAAAGATTGACACATTTATTATGTAACAGAGGCCCAGTGCATGAAATTTGTGTACAGACAGGGTCCCTAGGCCTGGCCTGTGATCAGGGCCGATCTGTGAGGTGATAGATAAGGCAATCAGGGGGCCCCACAGGCACCCACCTTGGCCAGCCTGGCCCTGCCCACTTGCCAGCCCCGATCCCCACTGCCACCAGTCACCTCCCTCTGTGGGGCAACCAGTGGGGGAATTGAGGGGACCCCCACTGGCCCCTGCCTTGGCTGGCTTGGGCCTTTGGCCTGGGGGTAGCTCCTGCATTGAGCGTTTGCCCCCTGGTGGTCAGTGCATGTCATAGTGACTAGTCGTTCTGCCTTTGGTTGTTTTGCATGTTAAGCTTTTATTATATAGGATATCAGTAACACACAATTTATTAATGTTTCCATTCATCAGAAAAGTCTATACATCTTGGGAAATTGTCATGATGAGAAAAACTAATTTTCCAAAATTCTAAGTTGTGCTTGAAAGCTTAACATTTTATCTTTGGCAAAAAAATACTGTCCAGATAGTTTTCTGTGAGGTGATAGAGTCATTTTTGCCACTTTAAAGGCAATGTCCTAAAATTAAGCAAATCTGAATAAACAAAGTTCAGTGGAATGTAAATGATCACCCAGTGCTTTGCCTGGAGAAAACCGTTATCCCCTATGCAGAAGGGGTTAAGGTGTGCTTTCCATTTTCCACACAGAATATTTAAAAGATTTGTACTCAAGATTTGAAATTTAATGTAACTGGCTTTAAAAATTTTCTTTATCTTTTATAGTTAATTAGAGGTCCAGTGTACAAAATTCATGCACGGGGGGTGGGGGGTGTCCCTCAGCCCAGCCTGCACTCTCTTCAATCTGGGATCCCTTGAGGGATGTCCAAATGCCCAGTTAGGCCTGATCTTCGGGCCTAACTGGGCAGTGGGAGACCCCTCTCACAATCCAGGACTGCTGGCTCCCACTGCTCGCCTGCCTGCCTTCCTGATTGCCCCTAACTGCTTCTGCCTGCCAGCCTGATCATCTCATAACCACTCTCCTGCCAAAGTGATTGATTCCTAACTGCTCCCCTGTCTGTTTTCCCCTAACTACCTTCCCCTGCAGGCCTGGTCACCCCTAACTGTCCTCCCCTGCAAGCTTGGTCTCCCCCCAACTGTTTTCCCCTGTAGGCCTTGGTCCTGCCCCCCAACTGCCCTTCCCTGTAGGCCTGATTGCCCCCAACTTCCCTCCTCTGCTGGCCTGGTCACCCCTAACTGCCCTCCCCTACAGTCTTGATCATCCCCAACTGCTCTCCCTTGCAGGCCTGGGCCCTTCCAACTGCCCTCGCCTGCTGGCCTGATCACCCACATCTGCCTTCCCTTGCATACATGGTCCTTCCCAACTCTCCTCCCTTGCTGGCCATCTTATAGCAGCCATCTTCTGTCCACATGGGGGCAGTAATCTTTAACTACATCGGGGCAGCCATCTTGTGTATTGGAGTGATGGTTAATTTGCATATTGTTTTTTTATTAGATGGGATTAGATAGGATAGAGGCTTGGTGCATGGCTGGGGGCTGGCTGGTTTGTGCTGAAGAGTGTCCTGGATCAGGGTGGTAGTTCCCTTGGGGTATGCTCCTGTGGCGAATGCCCTGTGGTGGTTTTCAGGTTGGCCACACCCCCTGGTGACCTAAGCAGAGGCCCTGGTATTTGGGATTTATTTATCTACTATACTTAAAACTTTGTAGTCTTCAGTAGAGCCAAGCCTCCTGTTCACTCCTTGACCACAGCCATTTTTGTTGGGATTTATTTATCTTCTATAACTGAAACTTTGGAGCCTTAAGCAGAGGCCAAGGCAGACCAGGGCAGGCAGAAAGCTGGGCTTCCTCTATTCCCAGGGAAACCCAAGCCTCCTGGTCTCTCTGTGGATGCAGCCATCTTGAGTCACTGTTGTACTGTAACTAAGCAGTTGTTAACCAGTCGGTTAGTAGATGGAAAGAGAATGATTGGGTTAATTTGCATACTTGCTCCTGATTGGCTGGTGGACATGGCTTGTGGGTGTAGCAGAGGTATGGTCAATTTACATATTACTCTTTTGTTAGATAGGATGAGACAATGAGAAATATCTAATGACTACAGTACAGTTTTGTGCCACTTCTTTGATTCACTAGCAGGTGCCAACTCATTTATCTACCATTTCTTTTGTACCATTGATTCAAATTTTAACAGAGTTAATAAAAAAAACAATAATAACTTAAGATAATTAGGAAACTAGTTTGAGCTTATGGATCCTGACAGAGATGGGGATCCCCTGAGTTTCTTGGGCCATACTCTGGAACTGTTACTAAAATAGCAGAACGCTGTATTAGGATACAATCTAGTCTGATTATATATACATAAGCTGTTATGATGATAAAAGTTTTCAGTTGATTTCTAACCACACTCCCCTCTGCCTTCCCTCTGAAATATAAAGCTCTGTTCAATGCTTCTCTGTCTCTGAATCTATTTTTGTACATCATTTTATGTTGTTTATTATATTTTACAAATGAGTGAGATCATGTGATATTTATCTTTCTCCAACTGGCTTATTTTTCTTAGTACTGTATAGTGCTCTCCATGTCCTTCCATGCTCTTGCGAATGGTAAGAGTTAATCCTTTTTTTTAGCAGCGTAGTATTCCATTGTGTAGTTTTTTTAATCCACTCATCTCATCTGCTGATGGGCACTTATGTTCTTTCCAGATCTTTGCCATTGTAAATTGCTCTGCTATGAGCATAGGGGTACATTTATCCTTTCTGGTTGGTGTTTTTGGTTTCTTGGGATATAGTCCTAGAAGTGGAATTACTGGGTCAAATGGGAGTTCCATTTTTAATTTTTTGAGGAAACTCCATACTGTTCTCCACAGTGGCTGCACCAGTCTGCATTCCCACCAGCAGAGTAAGAGGGTTCCTTTTTCACTGCATCCTCGCCAACACTTGTCATTTGTTGATTTGTTGATGACAGCCTTTCTGACAGGTGTGAGATGGTACTACATTGTCGTTTTGATTTGCATCTCTCAGATGATTAGTGACTTTGATCATGTTTTCATATGTCTATTGGACTTCTTTATGTCTTCTTTTGAAAAGTGTCTATTTAGGAATTTTTCCCATTTTTTAAATTGGATTATTTTCCTTTTGTTAAGCTATATGCATGCATATAAATATAATCAATGGACACAGACACTAGGGAGTTGAAGGCAAGTGAAAGTGAGTGGGTGGAACTCAGGGAGAAATTAATGGGGGAAAACTGAGATATATGTAATACTTAAAACAATAAAGAATTTTAAAAAATGAAAAAAAGATTTTTTTTTCTTCTGGGTCTCAGTTATTCTCAAAATGAAATGGAAATAAAAATCTTTAGCTGTTAAATTCTATTCTTTTACTGATTTTCTTTGTTTGCATCTATATTGCCATCACATGGCAGGGTAGAACAATTCTTAAGTCCTGAAAATAGTAATTTGCCCACTGATCCAGCTGTACTTTGTGTCAATTAGGGTCTAAGAATGCTAAATTTATATATTTTTGTACTTGTGTGCTATTTGGGGATAGGAAAGTCATTTCCTTGTAATTATTCTTTTAAATTTTGAAATAATGATTAGAGTGCCTACTTTTGTGTGATTATAACTTTATGATTTGATATTATTTTAACTTTTGTACAAGAAGCCCAGGCCTGGTAATCATAGTTACCATTTATTGCGATGTGATGGCTAAGCAGACCACATGGTCATTATTTAACTTAATATTCTGAAGCAGTCAATAAAATACATAATTCTCCAAGGTTCTCTCTGAAACTAATAAAATGAATTTACTAATAATGAGAAGAAGTATGAATTATTTTTAAATAACTATAAAACACAAATACTTTAAATGTACCATTCTATCATGAAATAGGTGATATATTACAAGATTATTTTTCTTATCTCTCTTTTGTGACTTGAATGTTTAAAAACTATTTGTGATACATCTACAAGTATATATGTAACACAAATACATAAATATGCTTTATCTAAGAAAATGTCAAGACTTTTTGCAAGATAAACAGTAGTAAGTGGGTGGTACAATGTAGATAAAGTCAAGGTATTGCTCACAAAAAGATAATTATTTACAAATTTGGAAGTAATTTAAAAAACAGAAGTATGCTACACTTTCAGTGAACGTAGTTGTGTTTATTGTAGAGCATGGTTTTTCTTAGTCCCCGAGGAAACTGACATCTGTATTTGATTTAATGAACTTCTGTTTATTCCCAACCCATGCAAAAGAAAAGATCCTAGTACATCTATGAGCATACCCAGCTTTTCAACTTTGGTTCCCAGAACTCAAAGCAGGCACTCTGGGAAAGAACTCATAAGATTTACATGTTTTCACAGACCAAGTCGCTTAAAGTTTGCTCCCCTTTGAATTTATATTTACCTTTAAATTAAAAAAAATAAGTTTTTGTTGTATTTATTATTATTATTTTAAGCAAACATCAGAATTTTAGCATGATCTTGTATTTAAATACGTTATTCAAAAACCAGTTAATCCCCTCTCCCTTTTTTTTTTTGCCTGAATTATGAGTAAAAATTTAGAAAGAACATTATAACTTCAGTAGCATGTCAGGGAATCAAATAAGGCTTGATTTGATCAAAATCAATCTCATGCAAATACCTCCTATTGAGTTTTACCCTTTTACCTGTAAGGAATAGCTATTGTGGTCTGAGGGAACACTTAAAATGTAGTTTTGTGCTGATGCTAAACTTTAATAACTAAGGCTGCTTTCCATGTTTTTTAAAAGCCTGATAATGGTGCAGTAATTACTGAACTAATGTTATCAATTCCAACAGATATCACATTTATTAAACAGAAAATGCTATGTTGCTCTTCATCAGTTAGAAATGTGTGTAATTGAAATATGAAAATGAAGTCTGTTGGAGTATGTGATTCATCATGAATTCTGCAAGGCCTACACTAACTCTCCTTTTCCTAATTAAACTGTCAAATTGAAATCTTATAATTAATGCAACCACATGCCTTACAGTAGGTTTTCCACCCTCATGTAAAGCTTAATTCAGCAGAAACTTCGCAAGGCCCTTCTCTACGAAGAAGGCAATTCTTTTTTCTCCTGATCTCTTGAGCCGAAATCGTGGTCCTTCTCTCCCCTCACGGGATATTGTGTGGCATGGGGTTTCTGTTCTTTGCATGATTAGCAGTGGAGTGGGCTGCTGGTTATGTCAGGGAGCTGCTTTGTCAGGTAATCCCTGCTTTGAGTGTGTCCTTGTGACTCAGTAGTGAGGAAGTTGAAAACTGGATGAGACCTTCCATATTCCTCCCAGCATTGTGAATTTCCATACAATAATAAGGCTGTTTTCCTTTGTTGCTGAAATGTAAAGTCTTAGGTGGATTATTTCCTGGCTAGAATTTTGAGGACATAGATTTTCACCTTTGTTCAGTAATACTTGGTGGCAGAAAATGATTGACATGAACTTATTTTATACTCATGGCATAAACTTTATAGACAAATAACCCTCACCCTGGTTGGAGTATAAAACACTGAATTTTGTTTTGGTAAAGAGATATATTGAATATATCTTACTCAGAGAAGGTTTATTTCTGCATATTTCTGTCCTATCACTTGGGTGGTAAAAATATTTTACCTATTGTGTTTGCTCTGGTCCGTTGGTAGTTGCTGCCTAGCTGTTATCTTTTTTTTTTAAAAAAATATATTTTATTGGTTTTTCACAGAGAGGAAGGGAGAGGGATAGAAAGTAAAAAACATCGATGAGAGAGAGACATCGATCAGCTGCCTCCTGCACACCCCACACTGGAGATGTGCCCGCAAGCAAGGTACGTGCCCCCGACCGGAATCAAACCTGAGACCTTTCAGTCCGAAGGCCGATGCTCTATCCACTGAACCAAACAGGTCTCGGCCTAGCTGTTACCTTAAGAAGGATTATGAATTTATTTCTGGCTCAGCTGGGCACAGTAGGGCTGAGATCAATTTGTAATGTCTGATATGGTGAGGCAATGGATGTGGGTAGCAAAGTGAGTCTTAATTTCATCCTTGGGATTGTCAGGTCCTTAGTCAAATGCCTTTTCACCATTTGCTATGTCTCTAGTTGCTCAGGTTTTTTATCAGATTTTATCTCTGGTCAAACTTGAGTTTGTCTTAAGTTTTCCTTAAAAAAACAGTTCTTCTACTTAGTTTTCAAATTTCATAATCACATACTTCTGATTATCTGGATTTTTTTTATCATTGTTTACAAAACAATATTTTCAAATGTAGATGCAGTGCTCCTCAGTTTCCAGTTGGTTGGATCAATAAGTCTAATTATATTTTGGAATATCTAGTTCTTAAATTTGGTCAATTCACATGTACAATTTTACTCACTTTATCTGTCTAAATACAGATAGTTAGTATGCCACTTGTTGGTATATCCAAGGCAGGCTGGAAGGGTTACTGACAGTTTCTGGAGAATCACAAAGCCTCTACATTAATAACAATAATCCACCTCAATCTCGCTATGTGTCAATGACTATGTGAGTGTTTAGAACTCTGCAATATGCTAGTGAGTGGGCTGCACTAGGGGAGAGCCAGTGAAAAGAAGATTTCCCTTTTTAGTCTATGATTTTTTAAAATATAATTTATAGATTTAGAGAAGAAAGGGGAGAGAGAGAGAGAGAGAGAGAGAGAGAGAGAGAGAGAGATCAATGATGAGAGAGAATCACTAATTAGCTGCCTCCTACATGCCCCTCACCGGGTATGAAGCCTGCAAAGAGGGTATGTGCCCTGACCAGGAATCAAAGCTTGACTTTCTGGTTCATAGGTCAACACTCAACCACGGTCAGGTTATTCTATAATTTTTCACACCAATCAATATTCCTTTTGTAATTTTTTAAAATAATGAATATTGTAAACACAATGCCATTACATTTATAAATGTATGTAACCTGCATGCCAGCTAGGACATCTCTACTCTTGAACCCCTGTTATTTTGTCTATAGGATGGACATTCATCTCTAAGATTTCTGAGAATTACTGATAGGAGAACATTTTCATGGCTCTGGCTTTCTTGCTTCTTTTGATTTTGTCTTCTCTCTCTATTTTTTAGCTGTTTATCTCTGCCTGACTCCAACCCAAGTATGGAACTCAGAGCCTTTACTTAATTTGTAAACACAGACACATGCAAAGTTTTGTGTAAAGCAGATGTTTCTGAAAGTTTGAATGGAGAATTTGACACAGAATCATAAGCAACTTGAAATAAAGTTACTCATGATAATTACTAGGAGTTTTTTGGCCATTTTACTATGTCACTCTGCTCTTCTATATTTTTTCTCTAGCAAAAGTAAAATTTTGCTCTTGGGAGGGAACAGCATTCTCTGATTATATTATATAGAAACACACTGAGAATTGAGTTGTTTTTGCATGTCAGTAATGCACTTTGCTCTCCTGGTCTTTGTTGAAAAATGGGATTCCTACTTTGGGTTTTAACATTTCTTTTCTTCACAGGAGAGAGATTATACTCACCTAGACCTAGGCTTTGGTTTGGGGTTTATGTTTGTATTTTTTAATGTGCACACTTATATTTGTAAAACATACAAATACATGTAGGCTTTTTGTGTGTTTGTGGGGATGTATTTTCTTTAACTATTCCCATGTTGGTTTCAATACCAGCAACAATGATGTATACATATATTACTGTGGCATTCCTTGGGGATAGGATGCCTGAAAGTATAGTTAAATTTTTAATAGATAATATTCTGACTTTCAAAACAGATGTTCCAAATGATAACCCAATAATGTGGTGAATGAAATTCTCCATTTCACCACAGTATTGCTAAACATCAATATTTTTAAATTAAAAAAATTCTGTTAATCTACTGGGAGAGAAATGGTGTTATTATTGTTTGATTTTTTTTTATTTACTCAATAACTAGTGATGTTGGACATTTTGTTTTATTCTTCCATTAGCTATTTGTATTACATCTTAGATTACCTATGCATATCTTTTGCTTATTTTTCTATGTTTTTTTTCACTGTTTTTCTTACTGTTTTGTAAAAGCTTTCTTATGTGCTAAACATGTAAGGTGATTTTTATGCATTAAACATTGCAAATACCTTCTCCAAAATGTCACATCTTTTATATTGTTTAAAGTATATTTTATATCTCAGCAATTTTAGGTTATATTTAGGAACAAGGAGAAATAGTCTATCACAAATTTTCTTGGAGATTTCAGATATGACTTCCAAAGCTCTTTCACTTTCCACTACTTTATTCTAATTCTTTTACAAATTGGTTTCATATATGTGGATCTTTAATCTTCATCAGATATATTTTTGTGAAAGATATGAGATAGGATCTAACTTTTTTCCTATGTAAAAGGTCAACAACCTTAACCCAATATTAAATTTATTAAAGAACCCAAAATTTACCAAAGAACCCAATAATTAAAGCTGATTTTAAATGCCACTTTTCCATATATTGAATAACCATATGCATATATATGGATTAATTTCTATTCTCTATTTTGCAGCTTTAAAAATATTTTTATATTCTGCATGGTTGATGCAACTCATTTTGTTTCATTTTCTATTAATTTATGGCTGTTTACCAAATCACTAACATGTATTAAGTAATTTTCTTCTTGGGAACCTTAGCTGTTTTCCTCGCCATTTTCTAGCTCACAGGAATTGCTCAGGTGCTGGACATGTTATTAAATATTGCATTTTCTCCTCAAATTTTATAAAGAGATGAAAATAAATTCTCATAATTTTAAACTCATGGTAAATCTACTTCTGAACAACTGACATACATTTTTATTAAAAGTAATTGTAACAAATAATATTCCTTTTAAACGAAGGAATTTATATGCTCTATGTAAGGAAATTATAGTGGTCTTCTCCCCCCCCCCCAATTTTCTTATAAAGAAAATAATGTGTGTCATTTTTAGGAAGCACATGTATGAAAAAAGAAATTAATATACAATTCCATCATATATGATAACTTACAAACTTTTGATGCAGACTTTTTCTCTTTTATATGTGTTTATACATATTTTATCACTGTTTTTCAGAAATGAGCCCAATTGTACATATTGTTTGTTATTACTTTTTACTAATATGATTTTTTTTGAAATTAACAATTTTTTTCACACATTACATTAATGCCCTTCTAGTGATGTGAATGATTATTGACTTAACTATTAAGTACGTGGAGACTTAAAGTTTGTTTCATTTATTTTTAATACTATAAAAATCACTGCAATGAATGATTTTTTGTGCATTTATAATTATGCTCTTTGTTAATTCATTAGCATAATTTTTAGAGCAAATATGTATATTAAAATAATTTGTTATACCTTGCATTTTACTCTCAAGAAACCCTACCTAAGGTGGCATTTATGTCTCTACACAGGGTAAGAATATTCTTTAGTCCAGGTGTGTGCATGAGGATAAACTTCATTTGACTATAATCCCAATTAGGTATCTCAGAGAAAGCATAGCCTGGGGATGCTGAAAACAGAACTGGAGACTGTGGGCATTTCTCCAGTTCACACTCTTGGAACTGTTCTGTGTCTCAGCATGGTAGTCTGTCCAATATTTAAGTAGAATGACTTAAAAATACTTGTTGGTTGGTGGCCAGTTTTGGATAATGTTAGATGGGAAGTGATTCTCAAAGGAGAGATTATGGGAGGAAAAAAGGAATAATTATTTTCTCATGGGACTCAGGAAAATGCTACTGCTCTCTGATA
This sequence comes from Lasiurus borealis, assembly GCA_004026805.1. Taxonomy (NCBI): domain Eukaryota; kingdom Metazoa; phylum Chordata; class Mammalia; order Chiroptera; family Vespertilionidae; genus Lasiurus; species Lasiurus borealis. Next base: position 4,476 of record PVJN01035639.1, on the reverse strand, counting down.
AATGAAAATGGTAACCGTGTGTACTGAATTATTTTCTATTTCTAGTTTATTACAACAGGTTGCAACAGAGTGGTTCAGAATACAGCCTGTGTAGTCAGAGAGGGTGGATTCTAAGCTTAGTTCTGCCATTTAGTGTCTATATCATCTTGAACAATGACTGACACCTTTCTGAATCTTAGTTCCTTCAACTCATTGTCAGGTTTAAATGAAATAATTCATGTATGCACTTTGGATAGTGCTTAGAAAATAATAAATGTTCAGTAACTGTTAATTAATGCTGCCATTAGCTAATGATAAAACAGAAAAAGTCTGGTGTCATGAAGTACATAGGAGCAATACCTCTTAAATAACTAGTGGTTTTAAGTTTGACTGGATGCTTTTCTTCTCCTATTCTTCCTTTGGCTTCTGCTGAGTAAACCAAGTAAGAGGAGAAGAGGGAGAAAGAAATAAGCTATGACAATATGATATGCTCAGTTTCTATTTGGAGATACAAGTAGAAAATATTAGTTGGATGCAGAAGACTAGAAAAGAGTGAAGCATGTATTTATCTACATTTGTATTAGTTGGAACTATTTTATGTAAAACTATCAATTTGTATTAACCTTATATTGCTCAACATTCCTTAGTCAACTGAGGCCATCTGAGAAATCCAATTATCTTCACATATTGTCCATGTATTCAAAATTGATGTTTTCAACATTCTCCTGTCAGAATTTTGATCCCTAAATTTCATAATCACTTTTAGTTGCCCATTCAATTGCATGCAAGAAAATTTTGGGGTTCATCCTAATATCTCCAGCTTTAATTTAAATCCGTCTCCTTTCTTTTCTCTTCAAAGACAGATAAAAGCATGACATTTTCATGATAAAATGTCTTCACATATGCGAAGACAATAATTAACGAATCTCTTAGTTTGCTATTTGGGAGACTAAAAACCTCCACTCCTTTAACCTTTTCTTTCAGTGATTTGTGAATTAACTTAAAGTAGTAAGTGGTTTCAGACTTTGGATCTTTCTTTCTCTCTACTTGACCTTTCACCTCCTGAACTTAGCATTTCAGTTGAAAAGAGTATTATTTTCTTTTCTCTAGGCCATAATGTGATTTAATAACAATGTTTAGCAATAATGCAATTATTATATTAACATACACTCAAGGATATCTCTTTAACATGAATAGCTGTTCACTCATTTAATACACATGGATTTTTTACTGTATGCCAGGCTAAGTGTTTGGGAAACAATGTTAACTGACATAAATAGTTCATAACCTCATGAAGTTTACATGCTAGTGGGGGGAAAAAGACAATAGACAGAAACAATTAAGATAAACAATATGATGTCAGATAGTGATAAGTAACTAAAAAAAAATAAAGCAGGATATGATGATAAAAATTAGAAGGGAGGAATTTCAGAGGCTTTTTTAAAAAAGGGCGGTCACAGAAAAAATAATACTTTATAGAAAACAAAATTATGTTAAGGAGCTGGCCATATTAAGATCTGAGGAAGAGGGTTTCAGGCAGAAGAAAGGAGTCGAGTAATGTTCAGAGGTGAAAGAGCTTCATATGTTGCAGATCAATGGGACTCATTCAGTGGGGATGAGGTATTGAGTGATGCTGCTGAGTTCAGATAGGTGACTGGGCCAGGTCAGATAGCACTTGCAAAGTAGGTGATGATACTGAGTTTGGATTTTACCTCAAGTATGATCAGAACCCACTGGATACATGAGAGCTGAACAGAGTTGTGTCACATGTTTTATAAAGTCTACATGGTTTGGGTGGAAATAGACTATTGGAAGAAATAGCAGAACTAGGAAAACGTAGTTTCTCACGTGCTCCATAAATACCTTTTACCTCCACTGTGGAGCATAAAGAGTCCAAAAAAGGAGGGCTCTGTCGTTGCAGGTCTTGAATAAAAAGGACATAAAGAGTCTCAGCATTCTCATGGGTTAAGTATCAGTTTCAGTGCAAGGTTCAAGAAAGATTAGCCTTAGGGATGAACTTAAAGTGGTCATAAGACTCATTTATTTTGTCTGAGAGATAATTTCATTTATTCTATGCTCAAAGAACAGAGTTGAAAACTACAATAGGTGTGTAGATTGAAACAAAATAATTGGAAGATAATGGTCCAACCTCTTGATGAAGGAAGAAGACATATATAAAATAACTACATGTGTTGATGATGCAATTTTCAATTTATCAAAATGTGATTAAGTTTGATACTTTGCATTATCAAAACTTAACTCTTAAATTTTAGTTCCTTTTTATATAAAGGCAATGATTCTTGGGTACTCAAATTTAATATTGTTTAACCTTTTATTATTAGCTTTCCACTTTGAAACAACCAAAGCAATATAAAATGTTTTTCAGTTGGTATAATTATTAGTGTTTTAAGAATATTGAAGTCTATACTTTTACCACAAGTATATTCACAATTTTATATATATCAAAATAAAATGAACTATCCTTGGATAGCTTAGAAATCTAACCCCACATATATTTTCTTCTATGGTAAGATACATTCTGAGCTAAAAGCTGATTTACAAATGTGTTTTTGGATTTTGAGCTATTTTCAAGATGGGGACAGACTATTATTCTGTGAACTCCATAGATTAAACATGAAGTATAGACAAAGAATTGAGTATGGTTTATTGGGAGTAATGAAGTATATAATGTATGTTTTTAGTAAGAAATGGTTAATGTTTCCCCTGCTTTCACTTAAACCTGACTCTTTTGCTGCTTGATATTTACTAGGACTAGAGGAATTTTTTTTTAACCTTTTGAGCAAGTTGGCTCTGTGTATAATTATGCCCTAAAATGGAGCCCTTAAGCTGTGTTTTGAGGGGTAAAAATAATCACAGCAGAACAAAAGTGATTCACCTCTCACTTTGCCAGAGAAAAGCAGACAAAAAGAGCAAGAGAAAACATATTTTGACCGCTGAGAGACAGGCTTGTGGGAGACAACACACTCATCTCGAGATTTTTTTTTATGCCCCTTTACTTCTTGACTAAGACATCAATCTTGTTAGCGTGTGTCCAGGAACCTGCCTAAGTATTTTCTTAGGATGATTTACTTGTCATCTGTTAAGAAAAAGAAGGCCATATTTTTCTCAGTTCTGGCCATTTGTGGAAGTGACTTCACCATTCTGAGTGGTGGAAATCCCTTTATTGGCAATGCAGTATCCAGATTCCACAGGCCTTTGCCTCCCTGCAAAGAGGGGTCCTATTGCTGAGCAAGCCCTGGTGTACACATTAGTACAATTATACTGGATTAAATGTCAGTGTAGTTGCATAATAAGTTTACTTGGATGAGGAGGAAAATGCAACTTACGGAGAACTGTGATTTTCCAAAGGGCTAACGAAGCAGAGGCAGCATTTAAATAGTGGAAGCAGAAATGAGTGTTTTATTTCATAGTCCTTGGGATAGTTATGATTGGCCAATAAATAAGAGCATTTTGATTTATACTCTTAATCAAGATGCTACCAATTTTAAATTTTAAGTCATTATTTCATTTGTCAGAAAATGGTAATAGGCCAATGTCTTATTACTATAGCTTTTAAAAATAAATATCTTCTCCAAGCCTCATATTGTTTTCCTCCTTTTCTCCTTTTTACAACCATCAAAGTGCTGGCACACATGGAATATATTTCACAAAATATGTTAGTTACTCCCAAAGATACCAACTATAGGAGAGAAACCAAGATGGTGGTATAAGTGAACAGCTAAACTGCTGCCACGCACAATTTGAAAACTACAGCTAAAAACCAGAATGGACATAATCCAGAGCCACACAAAAGCTGGCTGAGTGGAAATTCTATAACTAGAAGAAAAGAGAGGGCCACAAGGAGATTCAGAGGAGCTGCAAAAAGCTGAGGTACAGAGACATGTATGTGGAGAGGATGGTAGGCTGAATGCCTGGCTGGCTTTCTTTAGCTGGAGGGAGATAGAAACTTCCAACTGAACTGAACCCCAGTTCTGTGGAAGACCCTGGGGTCCCAGACTCATAAGCAGGGAGTCTGGAATGTCGGGAAAAGAGAGGAGTGCATGGAAATTCAGGGGAGCACAAAAGGCAGAGGTTTGGAGGCACGTGCACAAGTGTGTGCAAAGAGGACTGCAGCAATTACTGAGGGACACTGAGACCCAGGGCCTCATAGGGCAGAGCTGATGGGCAGAAACTATGCAGGTCAGATAGGAATGGCAAGAAATATTCAAAGTGATGAATAGCAAGAACCTACAACAAAGATTACTCTACCCAGCATAGCTATCATTCAGAATTAAAGATCAGATAAAGAGCTTCACAGATAGGAAAAAGCTAAAGGAGTTCATCAACAGTGGACCAGTTTTATATGAAATGCTGAAAGGTACTCTTGAAGAAAGAAGAAGAAGAAAGATGGAGGAGGAGGAGGAGAAGAAGAAGAAGAAGGAGAAGAAGAAGAAGAAGAAGAGGAAGAAGAAGAAGCAGAAGGAGGAGGCGGAGGAA
>PVJN01035638.1:0-21980 GCA_004026805.1 Lasiurus borealis | reverse complement strand
TCTATTTCTTTTACCAGATGTGGGAAGTTTTCAGTCATTATTTCTTTAAATAGGTTTTCAGTATCTTGCTCTCTCTCTTCTTCTGGCACCCCCACAATTCTGATGTTGGTACGCTTGAAGCTGTCCCAGAGGCTCCTTACATTATCTTCACATTTTTGGATTCTTTTCTCTTCTTGCTTTTCCAGTTGAATGTTTTCTGTTTCTTTATATTTCAAATTTTTGACTTGATTATTGCCATCCTCTAGTCTGCTGTTAGGACTCTGTGTAATATTTTTTATTTCAGTCAGTGTCTCTAGTATGTCCTTTTCATCTCCTCTTGGCTCTCACTAAATCTATCAAACTTTTCTAGCATATTCTTGAAAAACCTTATAAGCATGGTTTTGAACTCTATATCCAGTCATTTTTTTTTTCCTCCATTTCTTTTGTTTGTGATCCCTTCCCTTATCTCAGCATTTTAACTATGTCGGGGAAACTTCTGTGTTGAATTCAGTTTTATGATACCAGCCTTGCAAAACCAAAGAAGCCTTTGTTGAGCTTGGGATGGGTGGAGTCTCAGAGTTTAAGGGACCGCCTTGCCTTCCAATCGGCCCCACCCTCCACGGCCCCTGAGTCTCATGCGACTGGGTAATCACTGGAGCGGTCCTTGTGCCCGAGCGCCCGCAGTGCCTCTAGACTGCTGCCCCTCCGGCTCCCCTGCGCACCAGAACCACATGAGACTATGTCCCCAGGGTTTCACCCAAAACAGGGGCTTAGTGGAGTCAGAAGTGGCACAGTTGGGAGGGTCTGTCTCCCGCGCAGTCATGAAAGCCAGCGGCACAATCAGCAATCTGTCCTCCGTGCAGTGCCGTGCACGCCACCAGGCCTTTGATCTTTTGTGATTTCCCCTAAATTTCCGTGCACTTCTCCCTTTTCACAGTCCAAACTCCCCCCGTATGAGTTTCGGCTGGGTCTGAGGTTTAGTGTCGTAGGATAAGGGGTTCAATGCCGTTGGGAGTCTCCGTTTCCCTCCCGCCAGAGAAAGCCAGCCAGATACTCGGGCACCCGCTCTCTCAGCACGTGCGTCTCTGTACCTCAGCTTTTTGCAGCTCCTCTGGGTGTCTGTGCGCCCCTCTCTTTCCTTCTAGTTGTAGAACTTATACTCGGCCAGCTTTCCTGTGGTTCTGGATGATGTCCGTTCTGTCTTTTAGTTGTAGTTTTGAAATTGTTGTGCAAGGCAGCAGTGTAGGTGTTTTCCTATGCCGCCATCTTGGATTCTTCTGATGTTTCTCTCTCTCCCTCTCCCTTCCTCTTTGAGATCAATAAATATATATTTAAAAAAAAGAAACTGTAGTTCAATTGGAAGTTTTTAAATTAGGAAAATTGAATTTTTAATTTCTTATATAGCATCAAATTTAATGGAAATTTTCATTTTTATTATTTAAAATAAATCTGATCTCCTGAGTGTCAGTATGAATCATTTAATAAATGTATCATAATATCTAACATGATGTTCAAAAATATCTAAATGGATTTTTTATAGCTTAGCCTCTTTTAATGTCTATGTATTTTCCAGTGAGACTCTAACAAAAGTTCATGTGAAGGCAATAATAAAGTCCTGCTTTGAAAACCTATTGAATTTGATTCCTTTTGAAAGAATATTTCTATTTATATAAGTCTTGAAAAATTTTAAACCAATTATATATATATATATATATGTGTGTGTGTGTGTGTGTATTTATAATATATATGTTCCCTGGAAGAATCATCTCTATCTATTCATTTTTTCAATATAAAATATATGGTAATGATTGCTCCTATTTTGAGAAAACCTAGTATATAAAACACAACTTTATGAAAATATTAGTGGAAAACTTTAGCATAAGTTCTTTTTAGAGATAAATTATTGCTTATTTTTTGACAAACATAAATGTATTTAACTTATTGGCAAAGTGTGTGAGAAAAACCCTTAACTGTTAGTGACTAGAAATTAATGTCAAAAGAGGATTAATTTGTAATATCTATCTATAGGAAACTAAGTCAACATACAAAGATCCAACAACTATTTGTAGGAAACCAGTGCATTGTGTGAAATTATATACAGAAAAGATGTTCACATAATGAACACCATATAACCAAGTAAATAACTATTAGCAGTTACCTATCACCTTTTACACAGATCGATGTGTTTCTGACACTAAAATGTTATAGTTATCACCAAGCAAATAACTATTAGCAGTTACTTATCACTTTTAACACAGATCAATGTGCTGACACTAAAATGTTACTAACTTTATAAGAAATTTTAATTAATGTTTAAAATTGGATTGAGCCAACCCTTTTGGATATTTACTTACTTTCACTTTTTTCTAGCCTTTCTACACATTTGAACACTCACTACTGACTGTTCTGATTTTGGAAGTCTAGTGTTGAACAAGATAGATTGGATCCCTTTGTCCTTAGAGTTCATATCCTGGTAGTAGAATGCAAAAGTTCATTAGTTGACACAAAAGTAAATAACTGCTCAGATGAACAAAAGGCAATATGATAAAAAAAAAATGTGAGGAAGAATATTAGATGTGGGAGAGGAAATAGTACAAATTAGATAATTAAAGAACATTTTCTGCAAAAGAGGTGACATGAACTGTACTTAAATAACAAGGCAGAAATTTATTTAAAAAGTGGAAGAAAAACCAATTCAGTCAGAACAGCCTGTGGAAAGGTCTTAAGTCAGGAATGTGCCTGGAGTATTAAAAAATCTGAGAAAAGTCCAACTCTAGTTTAAGCAAGACATGTACAGTATCGGGAATGTAATTGGCAAAGTGTAAGGAAACTACAGACAGCGGTTCACAGTGACATCAGAAATTGTAGCAGAGCCATCTTGTGTAATACCCAGGAAACAATATAACGTAATATATTATATCATTCATTTTCATTTCAATGGGAGGCCACTCAAGTATGCCAAGTGATGGCTGCAAGGTGCAAGTGGGGGCAGTTCAATATCACATCCAATTTTCTTCAATTAAGTAAATATACAATTTGAGTGAAAATGTTTGCTTGCACTGCCAATGCTTCTAAAACATTTTCCCAAAATACTCTAGCCAAACTCCTCTTTCCAATCAGATTACTGCTGCTCTAAGGGATGCCTGTGTAGAAAATTTGGAGCTGCCACTGATGGAAAGCCAGAGAGAGCTTTATATACTGGAAGGTTGTGAGAGGAGGGGAGAGAAAACTCACTCTTATTTGAATTAATATATGGAAATGAATGGATGGAAATTGGGAATTCTGGACATGTTGAATTTGAGATATATATTAAATATTCAAGGGGAATCTGTAGTTAAGATGTCATGTAAAGCTTTGGGACACATTTATTTATATGAATCATAAATATAGCAGTAGTATTTAAATCATTAAACTACATGAGCTCATCAAAATATTGCATAAGGACAGGTTAAAATTTTGGGCTCATTCATGAATCCACAGATGTCCATGACTCTGAAGATTTATCCTATCAACACTCTTTGATTTAAGCATATAATAATTAAGCCTATTTTTAAATCTCTGGCCCTTTAACGAATTTGAATTTCATATTCCAAGATGACAAAACACAGGTCACCCATCTCAACCCTGATATTTGGAGCTTCATGTTACCCCTTTACTGACAAGCAGATTCCAACATTTTAATGAGATTCTTAATGAGTACTGCTGGCTTCTGACCAGTCCTCCTGTATTCCCTGCTTCTCATTTTCGGGTTTCTATTTTGTAAGTCAGCCAGCCATAATCTTTCTTTCTTCCTTCCTTCCTTCCTTCCTTCCTTCCTTCCTTCCTTCCTTCCTTCCTTCCTTCCTTTCTTTCTTTCTTTTTTTATCTCTTTGATACAATACCAAAGTTTATTTAAGAAACATGGCTAAACATACACAAAAAATCTGGGTGGCATGTAATTTGATTCAGTGAGGTTATCCTGTCTAAGTGTGTTAATTACAGAAAGCCATTTCCAGTCCATTAAATACATTTATCTGGACACAAAAGTACTGTTGTGATACTAACTTTCACAGCCTGAATGCAAGCTTCATACAATTCTTGGTTTCAGATTCCACTAAAGTACTACAGGTTACATTGGTGCTTTAATCAGAATACACTTATAGTTTTTACAGTGGAACATGGGCCAATTGAATGAAGAGTAATTTCTCTCTGCTGCCAATACTTGCATAGACTTTCAAAGGTCCTCTCCATTGTCTGGAAGCCTACTACTCTTTTTTAAAAAAAAAAAAAATCTTTATTGTTCAGATTATTACAATTGCTTCTCTTTTTCCCCCCATAGTTCTCCTCTACACAGTTCCCACCCTACCCCCTTTCCTTACCCCCCGCACTGTCCTCATCCATAGGTGTACGATTTTTGTCCAGTCTCTTCCCTCACCACCACAACATTTTCTCGAGAGTTGTCAGTCCACTCCCTTTCTATGACTCTGATTCTATTATATTCACCAGTTTATTCTGTTCATCAGATTTCTTATTCACTTAATTTTTAGATTCACTTGTTGATAGATATGTATTTATTGTTCATAATTTTTATCTTTACCTTATTTTTCTTCTTCCTCTTCTTTAAAGAGTACCTTTCAGCATTTCATATAATACTGGTTTGATTTTGATGAACTCCTTTAGCTTTTTCTTATCTGTGAAGCTCTTTATCGGCCCTATAATTCTGAATGATAGCTTTGCTGGGTAGAGTAATCTTGGTTGTAGGTTCTTGCTATTCATCAAGTTGAATATTTCTTGCCCTCCCTTCTGGCCTGCATAGTTTCTGTTGAGAAATCAGCTGACAATCACATAGGTGCTCCCTTGCAGGTAACTAACTGTTTTTCTCTTGTTGCTCTTAATATTCTCTCTTTGTCTTTTGGTATTTTAATTATGATGTGTCTTGATGTGATCCTCTTTGGATTCCTTTTGTTTGGAGTTCTGTGTGTTTTTTGGACTTGGTAATTACATTTATTTCACCAGGTGGGAGAACTTTTCAGTCATTATTCTTCAAATAGGTTTTCAGTATCTTGATCTCTCTCTTCTCTGGCACCCACATAATTCTGATGTTGATAAGTTTGAAATTGTCCCAGAGCTCTTTACACTATGTCACATTTTTGGGTTCTTTTTTCTTCTTGCTTTTCCAGTTGGGTGTTTTCTGCTTCTTTGTATTTCAAATCTTTGACTTGATTCTTGTAGTCCTCTAGTCTGTTGTTAGGTCTCTGTATAATATATTTTATTTCAAACATTGTATGTTTAATTTCTAGTTGGTCCTCTTTCAACTCCTCTTGGGTCTCACTAAATTTATCCATTTTTTAATGAAATTCTTAAAAAACCTTATAACCATGGTTTTGAACTCTATATCCAGTATTTTACTTTCCTTCATTTCTTTTGTCTGTGACCTGTTTCTTTGTTTCCTCATTTTGGCTGTTTCCCTAAGTTGATAAAGTGGCTTTGTGTACTAGGTGTCCTATAGGGCCCAGTGGCTCAGCCTCCCCAGTTACCTGAGGTGGACATTCTTGGTGCACCCCTTTGTGTACTGTGTGCACAGTCTTGTTGTAGCTAAGCCTTGATTGTTGTTGATATCACTGGGAGAAATTGACCTGCAGGCCAATTGCTTGTGAGCATCAGCTGTGCCTATGCTGGGAGAACTTCTGTGCTGGAGACACCCTTATGAGATAAGACTTGCAAAAGCATCTGTGCTCAGCTTGGATGGGTGAAGTTTCAGGGCAGAGCAGACAGCAATGGCTTTCCGTCAGCTCTGTCATACAAGGCCCCTGTGTCTCAATGTCCCTGGGTAACCGCTGCAAGCACCTCTGAGAGAAAGCCATCCTCAAGTTTCACCCAATATCAGACAGTTCATTTTCTCCCTGAATGAGTCTGGGTTCAGAGAATCTCACCCAGAACTGGAGTTCAGAGCTGTCAGGACCTTTTGTCTCCCTCCCAGTTGAGAAAACCAGCCGCATACTCAGTGACCAGTCTTCTTCATGTGTAGTGCCTCGGTACCTCTGCCTTTTACAGTTCCTCTAAATCTCAGTGTGCTTTTCTTTTTCCTTCTACTTGTAGAATTTCCACTCAGCCAGCCTTCCTGTGGTTCTGGATGATGTCTGTTTTGTCTTTTAGTTATAGTTTTGAAATTGCTATGTGAGGCAGCTGTTTAGTTGTTTATCTATGCTGCCATCTTGGTTTCCTCCCAGAGGCCTACTACTCTTTTAAAAAAATATATATTTTATTGATTTTTCATAAGAGGAAGGAAGAGGGATAGAGAGCTAGAAACATCAATGAGAGAGAGACATCGATCAGCCACCTCCTGCACGCCCCCCTGTAGGGATATGCCCGCAACCAAGATACATGCCCTTGACTGGAATCAAACCTGGGAACTTTCAGTCCACAGGCTGATGCTCTATCCACTGAGCCAAACCAGTTTTGGTGGCCTACTGCTCTTAAATCTTGCCTATCTTGTTATCTAGAATGATGATGTTTCCTCCACTGAAATGCATCATTTTATGGTCCTCCACAACTAAATTCTACATGACTATTTCAGAATACCTTTACTTCTTCCTGTGAACTTAGGAATGTCTGTGTGGACTGAACTTGTCACTTTGTGCTGACAGTGACAGATTGTGAAACATTTCTCCTAGCTTCACTGCTAGTGCTGTAGGAACTTACCTTTCATTTCCAGTGTTGTGGCAAGAGTCTCTGAGTAAAAAGTATACCATAATATCATCTGATGAAATAGACAATGTAAACTAGACAAAGTAAATGGACAAAGCTAAATTTGGGGTTCATAGAGTAAGTTTCATTGTATAGAATTATATATCCTTTGAACATACCGAGAAGTTATCATTAGGCCTCTATTGAACTCTATCATTTCTTTTTTCTTAAATATAGTTTTATTGATTTGAGAGAGGAAGGGAGTGGGAGAGAGAGCTAAAAATGTCAAAGATGACAGAGAAGCATTGATTGGTTACCTTCTGCATGCCCCCACTGGGAATCGAACTTGATCTTCTGGTTTATAGGTCTACATCCAACCACTGAGACATGCCAGCTGGGCTATTTCTGTCTATATGTAGCTTTAATTGTTAAGTAAAGCACAGGCCGAAACCAATTTGGCTCAATGGATAGAGCGTCGGCCTGCAAACTGAAAGGTCCCGGGTTCGATTCTGGTCAAGGGCATGTATCTTGGTTGCGGGTGCATCCCCAGTGGGGGGTGTGCAGGACGAGAGGCTGATCGATGTCTCTCCCTCATCGATGTTTCTAACTCTCTATCCCTCTCCCTTCCTCTCTGTAAAAAATCAATAAAATATATTCTTAAAAAATATAAATAAATAATAAAAATAAAAATAAATAAACCACAGTATGAAATAATACCCTGTGCAAATCCTGACCATTATACCAGTGAATATTTTTTTTTTCTCACAGGAAAAATTCTGGATTATTGAAAGATGGTGTTCTTTTATCAAATTTTGTCTTTATACTAGCAAATATCTCTTTGCTTTGGCAGTTTTTATGGTATGATTTTCAAACTTCCCTCTGAAAACACTCATTTATAAAGATTTCTCTAAATGTGGGGCCTAGAGCCTACTAATGGGAACCAAATGTCATGGGCCAGGGCAGAGATAGAGTCAGAATTATTGTATTTACTCTTATTCCAGTTTCTGTCCTTTCAATGCTGCTTCCCTTTCCAAGTTTGTATGGATATTTTGGGGCAAATGCATAGAATTGTTGATTTGTGTTAAGTTGTAAATAAATAAATAATTAACTATATCTACTTGGGTTTTCTTTGCATAAACTGCTACTAAGCCTTATTTCTCCTTTGTGACATTTTCATTGATTTTTCAAATCTAAATTCACATGGATTAGTCAGGGATTTTACAAATAATAATAAAAAATAGAACTAAAAAAGACATATGTATTACTATTGTAATACTTTAAACAACAACAACAAAAATAGAATGAACCTTTATATATATATAAAAGAAAAGGGAATATATTAAAAAGATATATTCAGTCTCTCCTGTAGGGCCAGAGGACAAGTCTTAGAGGTGACCCAAGCAGTAATGCAGTTCCTCATTTGTGTGTCCCTGAATGTGAGCAAAGCCTGCTTACAGATCTAACTGATGTTTTTGAAAAGAGTGTATCTAATTTCTGTATTGAAAGGTAGTTTCTGCCTTTTAGTAAAACTCTTAATGTGAAGAATTTTCCAAACACAGAAATGAGGTTCAGAAGATGAATAGGTACAAAGATTAACAATGGCTACCTACAACTCTATTTTAAAAGTTTAAAATTTATTATATATTGGTATGGAGCCTTTCCTTTTATTTAAATGGTAAATCTATAATGTTCCTTTGTCTTTATGGTTTATTATGTAACTTTATTGATAAATACTAAAAATATAAAGAAATATTTTGGACCAGCAAATGTTAAATTTTAAAATTCACTTATAAACACAATAAAATAATATCAAATTTGAAAAACAGAATAATTTTTCTTAGGAAAGTACTTTTTTCAGATATTAAACTAGTACTTTATTTACCATATTTGAAAATCTGTTAATGATGTAATAGAATAACTATTTTAACATATTAGATAGTAGATTCAATGTTTTCTGCATGATAATTATTTAGGGTTGTTAAAATGCAAATTCTTAATCCCACTTCCAACATATTAATTTGTGGTCTGGGTCAGAACCCAAGAATATGGATTTTGAGCAAAGTATTTAAGAAATTGTATGCACAATAAAATTTGAGAACCACTATGCTAAATACTTGTTAACTTCAATACTAGTTAATTTTACCTAACATTTTTGAGAATTTCTGAGCTGTTATAGTTAAAAACAGGCATCTTTGCTGTAGCTATTCTCTGATATTGAAACCAATAAAATGGCAAATTGGTATATATTTAGATCTTTTTAATGTTTAATTTAATTTTTTAATAAGTGGCATTCACATGATTCAAAAATCAAGACTATATTAAAAGAAAAGATTTATACATAGTTATTATTCTTGCTCCCACTTCGCTTCATCCTTTTTATCATTTTTATTAGTTAATTTTGTATGCTGCTAAATGCTTTTATTGAGTTATTTTTATTTTCTCTTCTTTTTTTCACAAAAAATATCAAATCATATACTTTCTATACCTTCCCTTTGTCATTTAATATATCCTGAAGATCTATAAATACTACTGATATATGCATTGTCACTCATTAAATATTTATAACAATACTATTAGCTTAAATAGGTTCTCTGTGTCTTCTTTCTAAATATATTTTTATTGACTTCAGAGAAGAAAGGAGAGAGAGAGAGAGAGAGAGAGAGAGAGAAATGTCAATGATGAGAGAATCATTGATTAGCTGCCTCCTGCACACCCCCCACTGGAAATCAAGTTTTCAACCCAGGAATATGCCCTGACTGGGAATTGAACAGTGGCCTTCTGGTTCATAGGTTGATACTCAACCACTGAACCACAGCAGCCAGGCTACATTTTTTAAGTTAAATAAAATTACCTTATTTAATTTTGTAATACTACTTATTATATAACAGCATTAAGAAAAAGATTGTTAATGAGTGGATGATCCAGTTAAGAAAGATAAAGTTCCAAATAGACTAGTCAATTTTATTTTCAATGACATAGAAATCTTTCATTTTGTGAAGGAGGCATTTTGAAGTTATAAGACAAACAAATAAATATAGGACTTAGATAAGAAATTGAGAACATAACTGGATATTTTCTATCTTCAATAATAAAAATTTGCAAATGAAAAGTTTTAAAATTGTGTTATACAAAAATAAAATGGACTGTTTTTATATCAATATAGTGTTTGAAACACTATTATTTAGAATTAATTTTATTTTTGTAATTATGATTATTATTATTAAAATAAAACTCTTTGAATTGTACTTACTAATACTGTAGGTTGGAACATTTGAAATTGACATACTTGTAGGTAATTGAATATCGGCAATTTGGAAAGTTCAACTTAATAATAACATAAGTTTTTTATAGTCAACCTCAGACAAAGTTTCAGTGACAGATAACCAGGCAGAGGGCTCAATGAAAGGCATTACAGTCCCAACATGTCCATGGCTACTTGTGCTTACAGTGGGAAAACAAAACAAAAGAGAAAGACAGAGGAACAATAATAACCCACCCTATTTCTCACTTCAATTCTCACGAGGAGATCACCATACAGTGGTACCTCGAGATACGAGTTTAATTCTCTCTGTAACCTTGCTCATATATCAAGTTGCTCATATCTCAAAGCAAATTTCCCCATTGAAATCTATTGAAATGCCGTTAATCCGTTCCAGCCCCCAAAATGTCACCCCAGTTGTTCTTGTTACATGTTTTTGAATAAGAAAAATGTATTTATAAGTGACAAATATTGAATAAAACCATAATGAAAGAGAATGTAAAGGAATAAACTAGTTTTATAAAGTGTATTTACCTACTCGTTACACTCTTAATGCTACACTTTATCCCTAAACTGAATGTAACTTAACTAATCTTCACTGAACTTTATTGCTACTGGTCTTTGCATTTTTGGCCGATTTCAAAAAAAACGTGTCCAACAGGTTTGCCTCTTCTTCCCTTTCAGAATGTTTCTGAAATGGGTGAGGCAAGTTTCATTGAACAGCTCCAATGCACTACCAGTAGCAACTTTTTCGGGGTGTTTCTTTTCTGGAAGTGTGACACCCTCTCCCACATTCCTAAGATCTCCTTTCTCTCACTTGTAGAGATCTCCTCCACCTGTGGTTCCTCCTCAAAACCAATTTCTTGGAGAACCTCCGCATGTTGCTGAGACTGCAACTCTTGTAACTCCTCCGTGGTGAGTTCCAGAGAGTGCTCCTCCACGAGCTCATTCACGTCTCTCTCACCCACCTCCAGGCCCGTGGATTTTCCCAGAGACACTATCTCCTCCTCCACTGGCACCTTGGGTTGGAATCCTTTGAAGGTCCTTTAGGCTACGACCTCAGGCCACAGCTTCTTCCATGCAGAAGTCAAAGTCCTCTTTGACCCAGCCAGGCCTGATCAATAATTCTGTAAAAAAATCAACAAAATATATTACAAAAAAACAACAACAACATGTTTCTTCTTTTCATTTGGATATCAACTTTTACATTTTCTCAAGCTATGCACCCCAAAATGTAGATATTTAAATTATAATTAAGTAAAATCAAAATTCAGTTCCTCATTGCAGCATCCAGCTTTCAAGAATCATTCGACAGCATCATGTGTATGCCTTTAACTTGAGACAAGATCCTATATTTAATGAACTGCCAGATGTATTTCAGATGCTTCCATTTAATTACCATCTTCTCAATGGCTTCATTTCAGATGATCTTTATGAATTATCTTCTTTTTCTCTGTTACAAAAGTAAAAGAAGGCAAACATAACTCCTTTGTTGCTTTCGCTTTTTTGGTTCTTTTTAATTTTGGGAAGGGTTCCTTTTGATCACTTAGCTTTACAATTTCAGGCTTAACACGTATTTAAAAGAAGGAAAGTTACTTCAAAATTGCATTAAAATTAGGAAACAACATTTTGAAAATGGTTGCAAACCATCCTTAATAAGACAGTATTACTTCATGGTAAAAAAGACAATTAAAACTTATATAAACTCCCCTGGATTTTAAAATCTGGCACAGTCCTTATTTTTCCAGTTTGGGGAGATAATTACAGACATTTTCATGTTCAATCTTGTGGCAAACATATTTTCTAAATATAATTGTGCTATGTAAAAATTATGCAAGCATATGCATCAGAGATCTTCATCTTTAAGAAACTCTTCCCAATTTACGAAATAAGAGGATTTAGAAACTAGTACTCCAAAATTTCTCCATTTTAAAAGGAATTCCTCTTATTTCGAAACACCTACATAAAAACAAGTTATTTTGCATAGAGTCACTGGGTGTGGTATAAATGACTAGCTTTAATCTCTCCTTAGTAATTCTATAAGTACTTATAGAGAAAAAATGATTTTTTTAACTTTAGCCTAATATAACAGTTGCTCGGGTTATTCTGTAATTTTAGTAGCTGGATCTCTGCTTCCTCTCCCATAATTGACTCCACATTAATTTTCCACTTTCTCTAGGAAATCAATCTTGCATGGCTCCCCCTCTCAGCTCTATTCACAGCTACTTTAAAGTGCAAGGTGCTCAATATAGCCCCCCTACTCCAACTTACTTTTCCCTGTATTAAACCCCAGTTGTACTTCTAAACTCTTGTTTTATCCTCTCTGGTTCTGCTGAAGACCCTCCATTTGGGATCCTGTTTTTGTTCTCTAACCATCCCACCACATTTGATATACTGTATATGTCCATCTCTGTTCGCTGACTGCTCACCCAGGCAGGATGGTGTCTTTATCTATCCTCCAACATGCCATAAAAATAACCTGCCATGTCCACTCCACCCCCACCCACCTTTTTCCTGATAATGGAAGCCAAATTGAAATGCTTGGCTCCTGCTCACCTGGGAAGGGTGCTCAATATTTTCTCAAGAAAATATCCAGTCTTTTGAGGGATCATGACTTCTGCTCCATACTCTGGTCTTTGTGGATGGATGCCATTACTTACTAATAGGTATCCCTCATGTCCATTGTCTGGCTGATATTCTACTCATGCTCCTACTTTCCTCGGTGTGTCCCTCTATTGTCTTTGTCTTTGTTTGGCTTTAAATCCCAACTTTAAAGAGCTTGCTTTATCCTGACTTCCCAGTGGAAGTCAGTTAGGACAACATGCCTAAATCTCTAACACTTTACTCTTCAATGGAGGAGTACTAGGAAATCATTTTTTGAAAACAAGATGTGTCAACTAAGACAGATATCTTCTTCTTGTCAGTTATATCCTTTCTTTAAATTTTAATTTGGATTCAAACATGAAGCAATTATAGAGAAAAGTGTTGGCAATATAACTCTTATTGTTTTTAATATTTATTTTTATTAATTTATGGTGAATGCACACATACCAGGTCCTGGATAAAAGACAGATTTCTTATTAAATATCTTACAGGAAATAATAAATGTTTTCATTGTCTTTCCCTTAGTCCTTATGGCTAGGGCAATATGATGAAAACCAAGTCAATTGTACTATGCAAATGGCCAGACATACCATAGATGAAAATGAAAAAAAAAATTCTTCTCTGTTTATACTGGTAAAGGTGAAGGTATCAGTTGTCCCCTTTCCTCCTAAAGGGATCTCCTCCTTGTTCCAGCAATTTTGTATATAAATAATATCTCCCCAGGAATTAGATAACCCAATATGTTCCTTTAAGACACTTGAATTATCTATAAACTCTTGGACTTATCCCATCATTAAATATATATATATAGCTATCAGGGAGTTAATACTTTAGTCTTCCTGGCCCATTGGAGGTTTAATCTAGGAGTTTAGACCAAGATATTATCATTTGGCCCACTCAGAGAGAGGAGGATGTTTATTATCCTTTTGCATCAGAGCAGTTAACTAAATAAATGCATGAAATTCTCAAGATATGTGAAGAATAAGATATTTCTGAAGTAAGTGAAAGCAAGCATTCTCTATCATCACATCATCTACCTTTTTATGTCATCAGGAACCGGAATTTTTTCACAGGAACCAGTGAAGTTTTATTTTCCATCAATTTGAATATAGAAATAACTTCTACAAATCAATAAGAAAATTTTACTCAGAAGAGAAAAAACGGTTAAAGGATATTACCAGGTGAATCATAGAAGCAGAAAAGCAAATGTCCAATATACTTATGAAACAATGCTTCATTTCACAAGTGTTAAGAAATTAAATTAAAACCAGAAGGAGAGCTCATCTTACAAATATCAAATTTGTAAGTTAAAAAATCCAGTAACGTTGGTAAGGATATAGAGCAAAATCTCTGCTTAAAATCTATTTAGCCGTGACTATCATGATTGCTAATTTCTTAATCCCAGCAATTGTATTTCTAAAAAACTCTTCAGATATGCATGTAGTCATCAAAATAATGCCCCTTTTCCAATGTTTATGTTCTAATTCATTAATATGTTAGGGTGCATGGAAAAGTGAACTGAAGTTACAGATGGAGTTAATATTAATAAAATATTAACCTTAAGTAGGGAGATTATCCTGGATTATCCAGTTGGACCCAAAGTAATCTTTAAAATTGTAAGTATTTTTTAACATGGAACAGGTATTAACAGACCTGAAGGGAGAAATAGAGAGTGACACAATAATGGTAGTAGATTTCAATACTCCACTTTCAACAATGGATAGATCATGTAGGCAGAAAATCAATAAGGGAACATTGAACTTTAACTGCTGTAAAATCAGGTGGACTTAACAAACATTTACAGAGCATTTCATCCAACAGCAGCTGAATATACATTCTTGTCAAGCATACATGGAACATTCCCCAGGGTAGATTATAATTTAGGCCACAACACAAGTCTAAATAAAGCTAAGAAGATTAAAATTATATCAAGCATCTTTGTATAAAACTAGAAAATAATTATAATTGGAAAACTGAAAATTCACAAATATGTGGAGATTAAACAATATACTACTTAACAATTAATGGATGAAAAGAAGAAATCAAAAGAGAATTTAAAAAATATGTTGAGATAAATGAAAAATAGAAAAGCAACATGCCAAAACTTATGAGATGTAGCAAAAGCATTTCTAAGTGGCAAGTTTATACAACAGTTCTCAAATGACATTGTTTTGCTCAATGTCATTTTGATATAACATTGAGGTGCTGTGGGAATTGAAATTTTATTTATGTCAATTAGCCTGTGGTGAAATTGGTTTTGTTACACATTATTTTGCTTAAAGTCACAGAACTTATCAAAAATGTCAAGTGAGGACTTATAGTACAATAGTCCCCCTCTTTTTTTAAAAATGTTTTTATTGATTTCAGAGAGAAAGAGAGGAGAGAGAGACAGAAACATCAATGATGAGAGAGAATCATTGATTGGCTGCCTCCTATACATTCCACATTGGGGATCAAGCCTGCAACATGTGCCCTGACCTCCTGATTTATAGGTCGATGGTCAACCATTGAGCCATGTCGACCATTCAGTTTCAGTTATTCATAGTCAACAGCAGTTTGAAAATATTATATAAAAAATTATAGAAATAAAAACATTTTATTTTAAATTGAGTGGCTTTTCGGGTAGCATGATGAAACCTTGCAACATCCCACCCTGTCCACCAAGAGATGTGAATCATCCCTTTGTCCAGCAAATCTAAACTGTCCATACCACCTGCTTCTTAGTCACTTAGTAGCTATCTCAATTATCAGATCGACTGTCATGATATCTCAGTGCTTCTGTCCAAGTAACCCTTATTTTACTTAATAATGGCCTGAAAGTGCAAGACTGCTGGCAGCTCAGATATGCCAAAGAGAAGCCATTAAGTGTCTCCTTTAAATGAAAAGATAAAAGTCCTCAATTTAATAACAAATGAAAAAAAATCATATGCTGAACTTGTCAAGATCTAGAGTATGAATAAATCTTCTAAATGTGAAATTGTGAAGAAGGAAAAATAAATCCTTGCTAATTTTTCTGTCATACCTCAAAGTGCAAAAGTTATGGCCACATTGCATGATAAGTGCCCCGTTAAAATGGAAAGGTATTATATTTGTAGATAGAACATGTGGATAGAAAACATGTTCTGAATGACGGCTACATGGCATACTAGAAAGCCCTGAGCCTGTACAAAGAATTCAACAAGAGATCTTCTGGAACAAGTGATATTAACACATTTACTGCAAACAAGGGATGGTTACATAGTTTCAGGGGTAGGTTTGGCATGTTGTATCACACATAATCACAAGAAGAAGGGTGATTATATTACAAGATATTCTGAGAGACCATATTAACATAACTTTAATAAGTATATGGTTGTTAGTTTTATTTCATTATAACTCATTGTTGTTAATCTCTCTCTGTACCTAATTTTTAAAAATTCTTTATTGTTTAAAGTATTACATGTTTCTTCCTCCCCCCCCTCCCGATCTCTCCCTAGGGTCCCTGTACTTAATTTATAAATTAAACTTTATCATAGGTATGTAAGTATGGGGAGAAAAACACCATAGTATACATCGATATAATAAGGTTGGTACTAGCCACAGTTTCAGGCATCCACTGGGTCTTGCAACATATCCCCTGCATATAAGTGAATATTACTATAGTAATGAGTACATATATTGAGAAAAAGAAAGATTTTAAATAGACAACCCACCTTTATATCTCAAGGAACTAGAAAAAAAATTAAGCCCAAAATAAGTAGAAGGAAGGAAATAACAAAGAGTGTGGAATAGATGAAATAGAAACTAAAATAACAATGGAAAAGATCAATAAACTAAGAACTATTTTGTAAAAAAATTTTCAAAGTAGAGCCCAGACAGCATGCTTAGTGGTTGAGCAACAACCTATGAACCAGGAGGCTATGGTTCTATTCCCAGTCAGGACACCTGCTAGGATTTGTGGGCTCAATCCTCAGTGGAGGGCATGCATTGATGTTTCTATCTCTATCTCCCTTTCCTCTTCTCCCTGAAATCAATAAAACTATATGTATTTTTTTTAAAAAGCAGGCAAAACTTTAGATTTACAAATAAATAAATAAGGGAAAGAACTCAAATAAATAGAACTATAAATGAACAAGCAGACATTAAAATTGATACCACACAAATACAAAGCACCATAAGTGACTACTATGAACAAATTAAAATATATCAACAAATTGAAAAACCTAGAAGAAATGGATAAATTCCTATGCCAACCTACTAAGACAAAATCATGAAGAAATAGAAAACACAAACAGACAAATTATTAGTAATGAGATTGAATCAATAATTTTAAAAAGCCTCCCAAAAAACAAAAGTCCAGGATCAGATGGCTGTGCTGGTAAATTCTACCAAACATTTGAAGGAAAATTAATAACAAATCTTCTCAAACTCTTTCAAAAAATAAAAGAGGAGCAAGAACTTTCAAATTCATTTTACATGGCCTGTATTGCTCTAATACCCAACCAGACAAGGGCACTACAAGAAAAGAAAATTACAGGTCAATAATGCTGATGAACATGGATGCAAAATCCATAACAAAATATTAGTAAGCTGAATTCAACAAAACACTTAAAGGATCATATGCTATCATCAGGTGGGATTTATTCCACGGATGCAAAGATAGTTCTACATATGCAAATATAGTGCATACACAGACATACAAGAATATTCACAGACTAATTGATTGTAATATTAATGGGATAATACGTAGCAGCAAAAAAAATGAACTAGAGCTACTAATGTCTACATTGATGATTGGTGAATAAATATGAGCAAGTATAGGCATACCTTAGAGATATTGCAGGCTCAGTTCTAGGTGACCATAATAAAACAGATGTTACAATTAAGCAAATTGTAATATTTGCTAGTGGAGGATCTTGCCTTCAATTTTTAAAGAAAACCTATAAACCAATAAAATGATGTAAGTCTGTACAAATAATATGTGTAGTGAAATACCACATATTTTTTATGTCTTAAAAGTAGAAATAAATGGAAAGTACAAATACCAAATTCAGAATAATAGTTATCTGTGTGTGATGAGAATAGTACAGGAAGTTGATATGATCAAGAAAAAGTACATAGCGACTTAAACTATACTGGTCAAGCTTATTTCTTAAACAAATGTGGGATATATGTATTGCATCATTTTTTGTCCATAATTTTTTCCTGTTTTATTACAGTAACAATCTTAATAGTGCTCTTTTCAAACATGAGATCACATCATGTCCCTATTCAAAACACTCAATTGAAATTCAAATTGCTTCCCAATGACTCCCAGGTTCCACAAATAAGACTCATGCATTTGCTCCAAAACTTTGTCCTACTAATTTCTTTTTTTGCTCACTTTACTTCAACTACACCGAACTAATTGTTACAAAATTTGCCAAACTTATTCCAAACTCAGGGACTTTAAATTATCTTACACCTGTTTATAGTACTTGTATCAAAAGAATATTATAATATTATTATGTATTAATTTATTGTCTGAGTATTTGTGGACAGTTGTGGGCATGGGAAGAAAGAAAAGGACCATTCCTCAGAAAGACCTTGACTGCCACCATAAACTGGACATTCCATATTATAAGGTCTGGATCTTCCTTACTATGAAAAAGAGTTAACTTCTTCTATGAATAATTTATTGTAAAGGAGAAAGGTTGGGCACTATTCCCACAGGGGGAGTCATTTTCAAGGATGCAACTTGAAAGAGTAAGGTGAGGTCATCTGGACAGCACACGTGACTAAATCCAGTTAAGGCTCCTAGATACAATTTCAAGATTCTGGCTGGTGAGTGCATAGACACTACCCTTTGTATTTCAGAGGTTGGAGATAAAACTAGGAGGTCCTTGGGTGGTATCTCTGGGTACAGGAAACAGTGATTAAAGTTTTTATTAGACCCAACTTTTTCTAGGCAGAGAATTTCTCAGGAAAATGATGATGGGGGATAAACAATGAAAGGGTTAGGGTAAGGTCATTTTTTTTTTCAAGTATTCTCCAGAGAAGAATCCCTTAGAATGAAGCTGGGGAAGGTGTGACTTTAATTGCAGAGAGATGGCAGACAACCAGTTTTCTACTGCGGCAGCAGGGAGCAAAGGCTGTTTGGCAGATGTGGGCTGACAAACTTTCCTCACTGCCCAGCAAGGGAGCCTACTGAGTGTCCATTTTGTATTAAACTGACTCCTGAGGCACTTGGAGGATCTAGGCGAAGATGCTAGCTCCAGGGATTTTGGCTCTGGCTCTTCTCCCAGAAATGACTGTGGTATTCAAGCTGGTTCTCATTAAATGTGGGCAGTAAAAGTTATAAGAGTTTTGCACTCCACAGGAGGAGCAGATATAAATAACCAATACCCTTAAACTTCTGGTTCGAAGAGGTCACTGAGAAGACATGACCATCGGTTGACCCCCAAGCAAGACCCAGGCAATTGAAGGTTCTTCATTCCCTTTCCTGTCCGTGGAATATGTTCCTTCCACTATTCCCACAGGAGGAGTTATTTTCAAGGATGCAACCTTGAAAGAGTAAGGTGAGGTCATGTGGACAGCACATGTGACTAAATCCAGTTAAGGCTTCTAGATACAATTTCAAGATTCTGGCTGGTGGGGCATAGATACTATCCCTTGTGCCCTGCTCTAGACAAGCCTCCTAGTGATTTCCTTTGCTTATTAAAACTCAATGTGCCAGTCTGAAATAGACTGCTTCTTTCTTCAGACTCTCCTTGCCCTCCACTCAGAGGGGTTAATTTCAGATTTCACTCAGGAAACTTTTGAGGTTTTGAACTAGCACAGTTACAGTCTGGCATGGCCAAAGATGCTATTCTTGTTAGTATGTTTTGAAACAACTTTTCTCCTTGCCTTTGTTATCATTTATATACCATACTACTAAATTTTCATTGAGTGAAGAGAATAAGGGTATGATCTTTAATCATTGATATAAATTTGTGCTGTATTTAGCTTGGAGGTCACACAGAAGAACGCTGACTTCTTTTAATGAGAGCATGTTCATATTATGCTCATACTGTCAGGTATCAGTGAATGATTAGTTTCCCCCTTTGGTGAACAGTAATGCCTTTTTGCAGACTTGTTATTATCTTATCAAAAATCAAAGATTCATGAGTGAACCAATAAAATATTCAATGCATTGTTATATAATTTGATTAACTTGATAATTCTTGCTAAAGGATAAGTATTTGGTGACCTACTAGTTAATAAGAATTGTCACATTTAGATGAAAAAGCATGCATAAGACTTTGGGATAATTCACATTTGAATTGAAATGTGTGCACTTTAACAGTTGGAATGATGGACAAAATCAGTTTCCGTTAGGGGTAAAAAATAGAAAATCGCTTACCAAGAAGATGAACAGATGACAGTTAAGGATCTAGCTCACTGATTATAAGCACTATTTTGGAAGTCTTACTTCTGTACATTTTCTGTGCCATTATTAGTATTTAAGCTTTTTCATAAACTACACATAAGTGGCTATGGGAAGGCAAAAGTAATTTCATGTCCTGCTGTTGAATGGGGATATGGAAATTTTATAGCAGTAAAGACAATTTGCTGATGCTATTATACCTATATTGGTCAGCATGAGTCTTGATATTAACACTCTCAGCTTACTTTAAGATATATAGAAAATTCACTAGAAGATAGGCCATAAAAGATTAAAATCTTGTATTATAAGTAATAGAAGACAGGAGAGTCTGACGCCATAGTTCACCCTTTTTAAAGGATCATGTGGCTTCATATTAGTTTCTTCATGCACACATTTTGTTTTGTGTTGTTTTTGTTTTATTGAACCAGAGTATTTCAGAAATTTGGCCAAGGTTTCAATTGGGTAGCCCCGGTCAAAGTTTGGCTATGGCCCATTTCCCAAGGTTGGGCAGGTGAAATAGAGAAAGATAAAAGAGTATATCTGGCCCTGACCTGTTTGGCTCAGTGGATAGAGTGTCGGCCAGGTTCGATTCTGATCAAGGGCATGTACTTTGGTTGTGGGCACATCCCCAGTAGAAAGTGTGCAAGAGGCAGCTGATTAATGTTTCTCTCTCATCAATGTTTTTAGCTTTATATCCCTCTCCCTTTCTTTGAGCCAAACCGGTTTCAGCTCCTCCTCATTCTTCAGTCACAAAGACACACTGCCTACCACCTCCATCACCCACCACCTACTTGAGCAATAGGCTCAAACACTTATATAACCAGCCAACCCTAAAGATAATAAACCTCAGTCTTCTTGGATTTCACTTTATAATATTTATTTTAAAATAAAGTTGTTATAATTTTTTAGATACATAATAATGTTATCAGACAGCAATAAATAAAATAGAAGTCAATTTGCAACATATAGTCAATAACATGATGTAGGGATTGTGGGGATATCAACATGAAATTACAGACAGTACAAAAAAAAGAAGAAGAAAGGACCAGAGCAACATTATGACTTGCAACTCCTCTTCTGCACTCAGGAAAAATTATGCCATTTTTTTAAAAACATATTTTTATTGACTTCGGAGAAGAAGGGAGAGGGAGAGAGAGATAGAAACATCAATGCTGAAAATCATTGATTGGTTGCCTCCTGTATACCCCACACTGGGGATGACGCCCTGACCATGCACAGTCTACACTCAACCAGTGAGCCAAACCAGCTAGAGCCTGAGCTGCCATTTTTAATTCAGGTTGGCACCAATCCAAGTGGAAGCTAGTGAATTATGCATTACTATTTCTGAGTGATAGATGAGTATTAAGTTTCCAGTTTGCTCAAATGAGTTGTCAAATTCTTCGTTCTTTTCTGTTAATATCTCCTGTCTCCTAGTTTGTATTTGCACCTGCTAAACAAGCAAAGAAAGGACAGTACCAAGATTGCATCTCTCAACTCCAAAATAGCATGCTCTCTCCCATGTTCTCACTTTTCACTCTTTCTATAGATTTAATTTTGTCATTCTTTTTCTTTAAATAGTGAGGTTCCTCCACTTTTAGAGCTATAGTAAATAACAACTTCTCAATTTTGCCAGCACTTCTTCCAGAAGAGGCTGGCATATTTATAGCAATAAATGAGCCTTGGCTGGTTTGTCCCAGTGGATAGAGAATCAGCCTGTGGATGGAAGAGTTCTGGGTTCGATTCCTGTCAAGGGTAGATGCCTAGGTTGCAGGCTTTATCCCCAGTAGGGGGTGTGCAGAAGGCAGCCAACCAGTGATTGTTTCTCATCACTAATGTTTCAATATCTCTCTCTCCCCTTTCCTCTTTGAAATCAATAATATATATAAAATGAGACCAGGGAGACAGAAGTGTCAAGTTTTAAATGAGTTTCCAAAGAGTCCACTGGTGCTTACTGGGCACCTATTCAGTAAATTGCCTGGCTCAGTAATGGCCACTGTGTGCCACAGGTACTCTCACAGCCGGACTAGGAAAGCTTCTGTTTGTGGGTGACGGGAAATCTGGAACTGATCTTTGGCCAAGATAAAAGGA
>PVJN01035637.1:0-21983 GCA_004026805.1 Lasiurus borealis | reverse complement strand
CTGCTCCCTTCTTTCCTGAAGTCCCACTTCTCCCTGCTGTACCACATTCACAGGGAAGGCCTTGTGGTTGGTAGGGTTGCAGGAAGCCTGAGGAATTCCACCTTGATCAGTGAGAAAAGCATTTTCTATATTCCTGTTGGTCTTTTCTACATATTTTTTTAAATATATTTTATTGATTTTTTACAGAGAGGAAGGGAGAGGGATAGAAAGTCAGAAACATCAATGAGAGAGAGACATCGATCAGCCACCTCCTGCACGCCTCTTACTGGAGTTGTGCCCGCAAGCAAGGTACATGCCCCCGATCAGAATCGAACCTGGGACCTTTCAGTCCGCAGGCTGATGCTCTATCCACTGAGCCAAACCGGTCTCGGCTTTTCTACATAGTTTTTAAAGATTGTTTCTATATCCTTATTCTGGTTAGTAACTGTATTTTTGGTTAAAGTCTTTTGACTACCTTGTATATTTTATATATTAATTGCTTATGAAATACAGGAAAACATATTGTTGCATGTGCTTAATTGAGTTTTGCAGATACAGATACTGCTCCCCACACTCAATTTTCTACAAAGTCCATGTTATTCACAATCCTGCTTCAGCAGGTCTAGGGTCATCATGGTTCTAGCAATCTCTGATGCTTGTTACGAGTGCTTAGCAATAAAGGATTGTTAATGAAGTAATATAGAGTTTGCTTTTGATGTAGTCATTGCATTGTCATTAGCCTGCAGTATAGTACTTCTTATTATATTGTTAAAAGTATTTCAAATAGTAGTACGTAAATCTTTTTTTCTGCTGTTGACCTTCTCCCAGACACCCCTAATCCCTGGCACACGCCCTCTTCCCCCCCAGGCCCAAAGTCTTGTGTCCATTAATTGTACCTATATGCATGCATATAAATCCTTCTGTTAATATCTTTCCTCCCCTCCCTAACACTCCCCAGCCTTCCCGCTGTAATTTTTTTTATTTAATAAATCTTTATGATTCAGATTATTACAATTGTTCCTTTTTTTTCCCTCCATAGCTCCCCTCCACCCGTTACCTCCCCCCCCATTGTCCTC
Organism: Lasiurus borealis; assembly: GCA_004026805.1. Lineage (NCBI taxonomy): Eukaryota > Metazoa > Chordata > Mammalia > Chiroptera > Vespertilionidae > Lasiurus > Lasiurus borealis. The sequence continues at coordinate 20,928 of PVJN01035637.1, read as the reverse complement.
ATCCATAGGTGTATGATTTTTGTCCAGTCTCTCCCTGTACACCCCTCACCTCTTTCCTCCTGAGAATTGTCAGTCCATTCCTTTTCTATGCCCCTGATTCTATTATATTCACCAGTTTCTTCTGTTCATCAGATTTTTGTTTATTTATTTATTTTTTAAATTAAATCTTTATTATTCAAATTATTACATTTATTTTTCTTTTTTCCCCTCCATAGCTCCCCTCCACCCGGCTCCCACCCTTCCCTCTACCCTTACCTCCCTTCCGTTGACCTCATCCATAGGTGTATGATTTTTTTTTTTAAATATATTTTATTGATTCTTTACAGAGAGGAAGGGAGAGAGATAGAAAGTTAGAAAGATCGATGAGAGAGAGACATCGATCAGCCGCCTCCTGCACACCCCATATTGGAGATGTGCCCGCAAGCCAGGTACATTCCCCCGACCAGAATCGAATCTGGGACCTTTCAGTCTGCAGGCCGACGCTCTATCCACTGAGCAAAACTGGTCTTGGCAGGTGTATGATTTTTGTCCAGTTTCTCCCTGTACACCTCTACCCTTTTCCCCCCTAAGAATTATCAGTCCACTCCCTTTCTGTGCTCCTGATTCTATTATATTCACCAGTTTATTCTGTTGATCAAATTTTTTAATTACCTTAATTTTTAGATTGTTGATAGATATGTATTTGTTGTCATAATTTTTTAAAAATATATTTTATTGATTTTTTTATTTTATTTTTTTACAGAGAGGAAGTGAGAAGGAGAGGGATAGAGAGTTAGAAACATCTATGAGAGAGAAACATCGATCAGCTGCCTCTTGCACACCCCCTACTGGGGATGTGCCCACCACCCAGGTACATGCGCTTGACCGGAATCGAACCCGGGACCTTTCGATCCACAGTCCAACACTCTATCCACTGAGCCACACCGGTTTCGGCTGTTGTCATAATTTTTATCTTTTCCTTTTTCTTCTTCTTTTTCCTCTTCTTAAAGAGTACCTTTCAGCATTTCATATAATAATGGTTTGGTGTTGATGAATTCCTTTAGCTTTTTCTTTTCTTTTAAATATATTTTATTGAATTTTTTTACAGAGAGGAAGGGAGAGGGATAAAGAGTGAGAAACATCTATCACAGAGAGAGACATTGATCAGCTGCCTCTTGCACGCCCCTTACTGGGGATGTGCCGGAAACCAAGGTACATGTCCTTGACTGGAATCAAACCTGGGACCCTTCAGTCTGCAGAACGAGGCTTTATGCACTGAGCCAAACCGGTTTCAGCTCCTTTAGATTTTTCTTATCTGTGAAGCTCTTTATCTGCCCTTCAATTCTGAATGATAGCTTTGCTGGGTAGGGTATTCTTATTTGCATTTTTTTGCTATTCATCACTTTGAATATTTCTTGCCACTCCTATGTGACCTGCATAGTTTCTATTGAGAAATCAGCTGACAATTGTATGGGTGGTCCCTTTTCGGTAAGTGTTTTTCTCTCGCTTTCAAGATTCTAGGTCTCAGTAATGGCTTCAACCCTTTCTTATGCACTAGCACTTGTGCACCTCCAGACCTCTACCTTTGTAGCTCCCCTAAGTTTCCAAGCACTCCTCCCTTTTCACGACAGTACAGACGCCCCCCATATGAGTCTTGCCCGGAACTGGGGTTCAGTGCAGTCAGAACTGGGGTTCAGTGCAGTTGGGAGTTCAGTTTCCCTTCTGCTAGAGGAAGCCAACCAGGCACTCTTCCGCCCACCCTCTCTCCACACTCGCATCTCTGTGCCTCAGCTTTTTGCAGCTCCTCTGAGTCTCCATGAGCCCCCCTCTTTCCTTCTAGTTGTAGAATTCCCATTCAGCCAGCTTTCCTGTGGTTCTGGATGATGTCCGTTCTCTCTTTTAGCTGTATTTTTGAAATTATTGTGGGAGGCAGCAGTTTAGGTGTTCACCTATGCTGCCATCTTGGTTTCTCTCCTTGTTGTAATATGACAGACTATTTAATGCTTCACTGCCTCTGTATCTATCTTTTTATTCATCAGGTTATAATTTTCTTTATTATCCATAAAGGAGTAAGATCATGTAGTATTTTTATTTCATTGCCTGGCTTATTTCACTTAGCATAATGCTCTCCAGTTCCATCCATGCTGCTTAAATGGTAAGAATTCCTTTTTTATAGCAGTATAGTATTTCATTGTATAGATGTACCCTGGTTTTCTAATCCACTCATCTGGTGATGGGCATTTAGGCTATTTCCAAATCTTAGCTATGGTGAATTGTGTTGCTATGAACATAGGGGTGCATTTATTCTTTCTGATTGTTGTTTCTGGTTTCTTGGGATATAGTCCTAGAAGTGGGATTGTTGGGTCAAATAGAGGTTCCATTTTTAACTTTTTGAAGAAATGCCCTACTGTCTTCCACAGTGTCTGCACCAGTCTGCATTCCTACCAGCAGTGCACGAGGGTTCCTTTTTGTCCACATCCTTGCCAGTACTTGTCATTTGTCGATTAGTTGATGATAGTCATCCTGATATTTCATTGTTGTTTTGATTTGCGTATCTCGGATGATTAGTGACTTTAAGCATGTTTTTATATGTTACTCGGCCTGTGTGGCCTCTTTTGAAAAGTATCTATTTAGGTCCTTTGCCCATTTTTTTTATTAGGTCGTTTATCTTCCATTTGTTAAGGTATGAGTTCTCTTTTAATTTTGGAGATTAAACACTTATCTGAAATGTAATTGGCAAATATGTTCTCCCATGCAGTGATCTTACTTTTGCTGATGTTTTCTTTTGCTGTGCCGAAGCTTTTTATTTTGATTTTGTCCATTTGTTTATTTTCTCCTTAGTCTCCATTGCCCTAGGAATTGTGATCGTGAACATATTGCTGTGACACATACATGCTATTTTATTGCCTATAGAGTCTTACATTTAAATCCTTTAGCCATTTTGACTTTGTTTTCATGTATGGTATAAGTTGGTGATCTAGTTTCATTTTTTTGCAGGTATTTGACCAAATTTCTCAACACCATTTTTTAAAGAGACTCTTTTGATTCCATTGTATGCTCTTGATTTCTTTGTCAAATATTAATTGAAAATAATGGCTTGGGATGATTTCTGGGGTCTCTGTTCTGTTGCATTGTTTTATATGTCTGTTGTGCCAGTACCAGGCATTTTTGTAATATAGTTTGGTATCTAGCATTGTGATCCCTCCACCTTTGTTCTTCTTTGTCAGTATTGCTGCTGCTATGCTGAAACCGGTTTGGCTCAGTGGGTAGAGCATTGGCCTGCAGACTGAAGGGTCCCAGGTTCGATTCCGGTCAGGGGTATGTATCTTGGTTGTGGGCACATCCCAAGTTAGGGATCGTGCAGGAAGCGGCTGATCGATGTCTCTCTCTCATTGATGTTTCTAACTCTCTATCCCTTTCCCTTCCTCTCTGTAAAAAATCAATAAAATATATTTAAAAAATATATATTGCTGTGGCTATTTGAGCTTTTTTTTGTTTTTGATGTGAATTTTTGGAGAGTTTGTTCTAGGTCTTTGAAATATGCCCTTGGTGTCTTAATGGGTATTGCATTTAATCTATAGATTAAATGGGTAGTGTGGATATTTTAATGATGCTGATTCTACCAATGCATGAACACGGTATATTCTTCCATTTGTTTATATCTTTTATCTCTTTTTTCAACTTCCTATAGTTTTCTGAGTACAAATCTTTTACCTCCTTAATTAAGATTATTCCTAGGTATCCTAATTTTTTGTTGCAGTGGTAGATTGGATTATTTGTTTGTTTGTTTTTCTTTCTTTGAGTTCATTATTAGTGTATAAAAAAGCCATTGATTTCTGGTGTTCATTTTGTATCCTGCCACATTGCTGAATGCATTGGTTATACGTATTTAGTAGTTTTTTTATGGAGTCTTTCGGGTTTTCTATATACAATATCATGTCATCTGCGAATAATGACAGTTTTACTTCTTTTCCAATTTGGATGCCTTTCATTTTTTCTTCTTGTCTGATCACTATGGTTAGCACTTCCAGTATTGTATCGAGCTGGAGAGGTGAAAATGCGCATTCCTGTGTTGTTCCTGTTCTTAGGGAAAACGATTTTAGTTAGTGCCCATTGAGTATGATGTTGGCTGTAAATTTGTCATGTACGGCTTTTTTTATTTTGAGGTATGATCCCTGTACTCCTCACTTTGCTGAGAGTTTTTACCAAGAAAGGTTGTTGGATTTTGTCAAATGCTCTTTCTGCATATATTGATATAATTGTGTAATTTTCATCCTTCAGTTTGTTTATTTGATGCATCATGTTTATTGTACTGGCATTTCATCCCTGGAATACATCTACTTGGTCATGTTGTATGATCTTTCTAATGTAATGTTGGATCCGATTTGCTAGAATTTTGTTGAGACTTTTAGCATCTATGGGGGTTACTGCAACTACAGTGGGAGCTGCAGAGTAGGAAACACCCCTATGTAGCAGAACTTACTTTAGTGGGGTTTTAGTGTCAATGAGTTTGCCCCTTGAGTGTGTCACTTATGGATGTGAAGAGTTGTAAGCTGGTGTGGTATGACACTAGGTACATTGGCTCTTAGGCTTCCAGGGAGGTATAAAGCCAGTCTCTGCCTGAAGCCACTCAACTGGATCAATAGAGAAATCTACAGATTCTCATCTTTGTATCAGATTTGGAAGTGTCCCGACGAGGCCCAGCTGTGAAGCAAGGAAAGCTAGTGCTGGTTGTTGTGTCTTTGGCCTTTTATTGACAGGTTTGGGGCTCCCTGACCCAACTGCAATTTGTTTGACAGGTTTTAGCCTGAGCAAGGACAGACCATTCATATACAAAAGCTGTTGCACATAGCTTCCGTAAGGTAGTAAATTGGATGGGTGAGGTCTCAGGGAATCACCAGGGTCGAGCAAACAGAAATGGTTGTCAGTCATGGGATGTCACAGCAAAGGTATAATGACCTCTGCGAGCACCTCTGTCTGGGAGAATGCCGCCCTTGACTTCCTTCCCCCATGCCAGTCAGTCCAGTTTCTTCTACGTGTCTTGATCTATCCCTCCCCATTAGGTTCGCCTGCCCCTGGAGGATAGAGGAAGCGGGAGATTATAATTTCAGTTTGTGGTGCTGGCATTGTAAGAGGATGGGTTTTCTATAGCCTCGGTGTCACTCAGCCCTAGTTCACACTGGCTTTTACAGCCCGTAGTTCTTACTGCCATAGGGGCTTTCTTTCTTAGTTCTGGGACCCTGGGCTGGGTGTCTGCTGTGTGACTGGAACCCCTTGCTCCTCCAGATAACCTAGGGAGAGACAACCTCCCTCCTAATAAATAATGTGGCCCAAATGACCAGCACCTTCCGTGCCTCTGTACCACCTACAAGTCTCAACATGCTGCGTTCTTTACCTCTCTACTCGTAAGACTTCCATTCATCCAGCTTTCCAGCAGTTCTGGCTGATGGTTGTTCTGCATTTTAGTTGTAATTTTGATGTGGTTGTAAGATGCAGAGAATATAGGCTCTTGACTACACCACCATATTGGATCTATTCTCCTGTAACTTTTCTGAATTTAGTTCTTTTTTCTTCTTTTATCTTTACCTGAATAGTGAGAATATGTTTTCCATTGATTTTTTTTTTCTTAATGAGAGAGAGAAAGGGAGAGGCAGGCAGAGAGAGAGAAAGAGAGAGAAAAACTGGGGAGGGGGAAGAAAAAGAGGCAGAGAGGGAAACATCAATTGGTTGCCTCCCACATATGTCCCACTCAGAGCGGGGATTGAACCTGAAACCCACTTACCTACCCCTTACTGGAAATCGGACCTATGACTTTCCAGTGAACAGGCAGGCACTCTCCTCACTGAGCAACAGGGCCAGGGCTATTTATTTATTCTTTAAATTATATATTTATTTATTTTTTAAATATACTGTGTTGATTTCAGAAAGGAAGAGAAGGAGAGAAATAGAAACATGAATAATGAGGGAGTAATTGACTTGCTGCATCCTGCACACCCCCCACTGGAGAGTGGGCCAGCAGTCTGTGCATGTCCCCTGACAAGGAATGTAATTGTGATCTCCTAGGTCATGGGTCAATGCTCAGTCACTGACCTGTGCTGGAGAGCCTTTATTTATTGATTTTAGAGACAGGAAGGGAGACAGAGAAAGAGAGGGAAATGTTGAGCTCCTGTTCTACCCATCTAAGCATTTATTGGCTGTCCCCTCCATGTGCCCTGATGGGGGGTCAAACCCACAACCATGGTGCATCAGGACCACACACTCAACAACTGAGCCTCCTGGCCAGGCTCCGAATTTGTTTATTAATTTCAGAAGCTCATATGGGATCTTGACAAATTTTGCTATGGAGGGTCATGTCGTCTCCTAACATCAACATCTTTTATGATGCTTTGTAATGTTTTACCTTTCATTTCTTTTTGGCTTGTTTTAGTTTGTTTTGATTTTTTGCTTTAGTCTAACTCAGCTTTGCCATTTTTTTTTTTTTTACAAAAGTACCTCTTAGGTATTCTTTTATTTTGTCTTATCTCCCTTTTATTGATACTTGTTCAAATTTTTATTGTTTCGTTCCTTTTCTACCTTTGGGTTTACTTTCTTGTTTTGTTTTCAGATTTCTGAGATGGCAGGTTAGGTTTTTTGAGATCTTTTTTCATAATGTAGGTATTTATCTCTATATAATTCCTCTTATAGTTGCATTTTCTGAATTTTATACATGATTTTTGATAGGTTGTTTCATTATCTACTTTGTCTCTAGACTTTTTTGAGTTCTCTTTTGTGTTGGGCTACCTTGAAATTCTTATTTATTCATTATTGATTTCAGATAGAGAGGAAGAGAGATGAGACAGAGAGAGAGAGAGAAAGAGAGAAACATCAGTGTGAGGGAGAAACGTCAATTGGCTGTGTTCTACACACAAGCTAACTGGAAGCAGAACCCACATACTGATATGTGCCTTGATTGGAAATTGAATATTCGATGCTTTGGTACGTAGGATGATGCTCCAACTAGCTGAACCACAGTGGACAAAGCATTCTGTGTTTTTTATTTTTATTTTTTAATATATTTTATTGATTTTTTAGAGAGAGGGATAGAGACTTAGAAACATCAATAAGAGAGAAACATCGGTCAACTGCCTGCTGCATACCTCCTACTGGGGTTGTGCCAGCAATCAAGATACATGCCCTTGATCGGAATTGAATCTAGGACCCTCCTATCCACTGAGCCAAACTGGTCAGGGCTATTCTGTTTTGTTTTTGTTTGTGTTTTTTAAATATATTTTATTGATTTTTTTACAGAGAGGAATAGAGAGTTAGAAACATCGAAGAAAGAGAGACATCGATCAGCTGCCACCTGCACGCCCCACATTGGAGATGTGCCCACAACAGAGGTACATGCCCCTGACTGGAATCGAACCTGGGACCTCTCAGTCCGCAGGCTGATGCTCTATCCACTGAGCCAAACTGGTTTTGGCCATTCTGTGGTTTTTAAACACAAAAATTTCCAGTATTTCTTGAAGAATAGGCCACTAGGGTCAATGATAGCAGAAGCACAGTGGCTCTTGGAGGTAACTCTGACCCTTATTTTGACTCTAGGTATCTTCAAAAAACTGTTCACCCAGTCTTTCCAGTCATCCTTTCTATACAGTACTTTATTTGTGTTCACTAATACTGTTTGTCTTCATGGTACTCTTATTCCCCTTACCTATGGGATTTTTGTTCATAGATAGCTGTCTACTTACACTGGGATGGGCAAAGTGCTCATATCTCTGATCCTGCCATCTTGCTGATGTCACTCAGATAGGTCTTTTCTCTGTGATCTCATTTGTCCTTTGTTGGTCTACCACAGTGTTGACCATCCAACTTTTCTGTTATTGTTGAAGATTTGCATCATTTATCCCGTGCAATGGCTCAAATGGGATTTAAGGGGAAGAATTATTTGTGCATCACAGAAGAAACGTGACTTTGTGAATGACACAGTGGACTCACAGGCAGTCTTGCCTTGGTAAAGAGTTGGGGAGGAATTCACGGCTGGCCTTTGTCACATTCACAGCTAGAAATCCTGTGTTTTGTTACAGTGGCCCAGTCCTTACCCAGTTATGCTTGTTTGTGCTTATGTTGATACTCTGCCTATGACTCAGTTCTATTAGTGATCATTTCTACTCGGATTCCCAGCAAACAGATAATGTTAACCCCTCTGGACTTTGCACCTCTGCCTCTTTCAAAGGTCTCTCTTTACTGAAACCAACTTTGGTCTGTGCCTGCAGCACCTTTGAGTGCACTCAAATAATTATATTGACGTTGAACTTCATGTGCTCTAATGCAATTAATTTTTATGGCTTTGAACACCTTTAAATTATTCTACACAGACACACATGGCCAGGATATAAGGTCCTTAAGGAAGCTGTTTGTGCAGGAACAATGAGTGGAGGCTTCCTCTCTTATATCAAATCCTGTGCTTCTGTCCCTCTGTTGGTGAGATTTTCCTCATCAATTGATCTTTGGGGCCATGTTATGTAGAACAGCCATTTTCTCAGAGTTTACTTCACTTGTCTAAAAAATCTTTCTATGGATTCAGGTCTATTCAGGACAAATAAACATTTCTGGTGAAGATAATCTGATTTTATGAGGTCAACATGTACTTTACCTTCATTTCCTTTTGTTCAGGTTGCTGCTGTGGAGCAGAGAATGTGGAGGCCCCAACTGAACAGAAGGTTTCTGTAAGAGTGTCACAGGCAAGGAATCCTAAGGTAGCTGTGTCTTCCCAGAAGAGCCACCCCTGTGAGAGTTGTGGGCTTGTCTTGGGAAACATTTTCCACGTGATGTAGGAGCAGGGAACCCAATACGGACAGATACTGATGAGGTGTGGGGCATGTGCAAAACAATTTTTTTTCAGTGTAAAATTTCACCAGCAGCATGTGAGAGAGAAGACTTTTCTTAGAGGTGTGGGAAGGAACTCACTTGCAAACAGCTGCGATTTCAATGTGTCCCAGAATCATTTTACATGCGAGGAGATTGGGCAGGATGTCCTTACCGGGTCAGGACCTCTCCACCTAAAGGCTACTCAGACTAGCAACAATCCAAATGCTGTTTTGACATGTGGGATAATGTTTCAAAGGAAAAAAAATTATTGCACCAGAAAAGCATGCAAGAAAGACATTAGTTGCACCCACACATTTATTCAGGAAAAGGATATCCATGTTGGAATTCAATGTTTTGTGAGCTCTGAATGTGGAAAAAGTGTTACCAAATTTTCTAGCTTTCATTATCAACAGCGAGGTCACACTGGAGAAAGACCTTATCAATGCAATGAATAAGGGAAATCTTTTAGCAGTAGTAACAGCCTGTGTAATCAGGAAGGTTTTCACACTGGAGAAAGGACTTATGAGTGCAATGAATGTGGAAAAGCTTTTACCCATAGCAGTGCCCTCCATTATGATCAGAAAGTTCATACAGGAGAAAGGCCTGTTGAGTACAATGAGTGTGGGAAATCTTTTAGCAATAGCATTAGCCTTCATTGTAATCCGAGGGTTCACACTGGAGAAAACCCTTATAAATGTAGTGAGTGTGGGAAAGCTTACAACAGTAGCACTAAAGTTTGCCATTGTCTGAGAGTGCACACTGGAGAAAGGCCCTATCTCTTCAGTGAATATGGGAAGTCTTTTATCACTATCAGTGACCTTCGTTGTCATCAAAGAATTCACACTGGAGAAAATCCTTATAAATGCAGTGAATGTGGAAAGTCTTTTACAAGGAGAACTAGTCTCCAATATCATCAGAGAGTTCACACAGGAGAAAAGCCTTATCAATGCCATAAATGTGGGAAAAATTTTACAAGTAGCAATGGCTTCCAATATCATCAGAGAGTTCACAGTGGAGAAAACCCTTTTCAATGAAGTGAATGTGGGAAATCCTTTAAAACTAAGATTCATCTTTGTAGACATCAGAGAGTTCATACAGGAGAAAAGCCTTATAAATGCAGTGAATGTGGAATATCTTTTACCACTAAAACCAACCTTCGTAGTCATCAAAGAGTTCATACTGGAGAAAAGCCTTATAAATGTAGTGAATGTGGGAAATCTATTACCTGGAGCACTGCCCTTCGTTTTCATCAGAGAGTTCATATGGGAGAAAAGCCTTATAAATGCAGTGAGTGTGGAAAATCTTTTACCTCGAGAGCTGCCCTCTGTCATCAGAGAGTTCACACTGGAGAAAAGCCTCATAAATGCAGTGAATGTGACAAATCTTTTACCTCAAGCGCTGACCTTCATCGTCATCAGAGACTTCATACAGGAGAAAAACCTTATAAATGCAGTGAATGTGGAAAATCATTTGTAACTAGCCCTGGTCTCCAATATCATCAAAGAGCTCACACTGGAGAACAGCCTTATAAATGCTGTGAATGTGGGAAACCTTTTAAAAGTAGCAATGGTCTCCAATATCATCAGAGAGGTCACACTGGGGAGAGTCGTTAGAGTGCAATTAATGTGAGATATCTCTAATTCTAAGTTGTAAATTATTTCTATACAAAAGAGTCCAAATGTGAAAAATTTCTTAGATGTGTTGGAAATATGGTTTCTTAGTTAAGATTTAACAGTTGCAAGAAAATATGTGAAGTCTCATTAGTCTGAATTATATATCATACATTTACTCACCTACATTATGTAACGTCCCCACAACTATTTTTGCTGTTCTGTTGTTTGTTTTTATGTTGAAACCATATGTTCCTATGTTGCATTTTCCAACATACCGAGATGTCTTGCCAGGTGTATGTCACTACATATTTCTGTTGCTAAATGTATTTCACCTTATCCACCTAGAAGGTTCCTACACAATGCATCAGACACCATCATCATGTGCCCCTGGAAGCTAACTGTTGTCTAATTTGTTGAAGAAAATTAGGAATAAGGAAAGGTAGGGGAAGAAGGGGGTACAGGGAGAGATCAACCAAAGGACTTGTATGCATGCATATAAGCCTAATGAATAAGGGTATGAGTGTGGGGGCTTTGGGAAGGTAATGGGGAGATGAGGACAAATATGTAATACCTTAACCAATAACAAATTAAAATGCAAAAAATAAAAATAAAAAATTAGGAATACCTGAGCCCTTAGTTCTTACTTGTTTCTCTGTCATGAGTTGCCACATAGGACTCATTACTCTTGGCCCCAAGAAGCATAATGTTGCAGAAGAACTGCCATTTTCAGGGACACACTTTCCCTAGATGCCAGTGATGAATTTATTGAGTGCCTAAGTCTTCAATGGGAGAACTGCCAGTCTCAGGTCTCTTTGGTTTGTAAAATAATGAAGGATTTTTTCTAAGTCTTCTTTAATCTTGGGTGTTCTATTGACTCTGTGGGTTAATTTATAAGGAGATCTGGACTCTCCAAGCAATTTAATGTATTTTTTAATTGATTTTTTTACAGAGAGGAAGGGAGAGGTATAGAGAATTAGAAACATTGATGGAAAAGAAACATTGATCAGCTGCCTCCTGCACACCTTCCACTGGGGATGTGGCGGCAACCAAGGTACATGCCCTTGACCGGAATCGAACCTGGGACCCTTTATTTCACAGGCCGATGCTCTGTCTACTGAGCCAACCCGGTGAGGGTGAGGTGAAAAACTTTTATGCAGTCTCAAACATTTTTGCCCTTGGGGGAAGACTATGGAGCAGAAATTAGCTCAGCAGTTTTTGCCAAATTTACATTGCTGCCCATAAGAATGTGGATTGATTATAGAGTTATCAAACCTGTTGTTCAAAATAGGTGAATGTACATTTCTTTTATCTTGAACCATTTTTTTAACAGCTTTGTGAGCAATTGCATGTGTTAAGTATAGTGTTTCATAAATTTTGACATGTGCATGAAACTGAAACCATCATTACACTCATGATGCTGACCATATCTGTCACTGTGTAGTTGCTTCCTGACCTCATTTAATCTGTCCCTGTTCTTCACAGCTTTACTTGTAACCATGGATTTACATTCCATTTTATTAAAGAACTTTGCTTTTTCTAAGTATTTTTCTGCTTTAATTTATATTTCATAAGTTCTTGGAGATTTATTAAAGATGTATTAGTAACTCATTTCTTTTTTTTTCTAGATATTCTTTTTGTTGTTGTTAATCTTCACCCGAGGATATTTTTCCATTAATTATTTTGGAGAGTGGAAGAGAGGGAAAGACAGACACATCGATGTGAGAGAAACACATCGATTGGTTGCCTCTTCCATGAGCGGTGACCAGGGCCCTGGCTGGTCTTTAACCAACTAACATGTCTTTGATTGGGGTCAAACCTGGAAACCTTTGCTCTGCAGGCCTATGCTCTATGCAAAGCTAAACCAACTGGATATTCTTACCTTTAAATACATCACCATCATGTCCACTTTAATAAATATTTGGTTATTTCTAATAAAACTGGTAGAAACATTCCTGTATAATTCTTTATATGGATATGTGTTATTTCCATTTGTCAAAAATTCATGCTATAATCTGAGTTTTGGATTAGGTTAATGTTTAAATTTAGATTAGCAAATTGTGATCTAAATCGAAGGTACCACAGAAACGGATTTGGCTCAGTGGATAGAACATCAGTCTGTGGACTGAAGAGTCCCAGGTTTGATTCCAGTCAAGGGCATGTACCTTGGTTGCGGGCATATCCCCAGTAGGGGGCGTGCAAGAGGCAGCTGATCGATGTCTCTCATTGATGTTTCTAACTCTGTCCTCTCCCTTCCTCAATAAAATATATTAAAATAAATAAATAAATAAATCGAAGGTACCAGCAGGGCTGGTGCGACTAAGTACTTGAGCACAATGTTGTGGATTTGATTGCTGGTAGGGATATATGCCTGGGTTGTGGGTTAGATCCACAGAAGTGGGTGTACAGGAGGTAGCTGGCCAATATGGCACTCTTCCATCAATGTTTCTCTTCCTCTTCCTACAAATTACTAAAGTAGCCTTTAAAAATAAAATATAAAGCTTAACTGATTTTACCTTTTATTTTTTAACATCTTTATTGCTCAGATTATTACATTTGTTCCTCTTCTCCCCACCCCCATAACTCCCATCCCTTCTGACCTCATTCATAGGTGTATGATTTTTGTCCAGTCTTTTCCCGCACCCCCCACATCCCCTTCCTCCTGAGAATTGTCAGTTCACTCTTTCTATGCCCCTGATTCTATTATATTCACCAGTTTATTCTGTTTATCAGATTTTTTATTCACTTGATTTTTAGTTTCACTTGGTATGTGTTTTAACTTTGTTCATAATTTTTATTTTTACCTTTTTCTTCTTAAAGAATATCCTTCAGCATTTCATATAATACTGGTTTGGTGGTGATGAGCTCCTTTAGCTTTTTCTTATCTGTGAAGTTCTTTATATGACCTTCAGTTCTAAATAATAGCTTCGCTGAGTAGAGTAATTTTGGTTGTAGGTTCTTGTTACTCATCACTTTGAATATTTCTTGCCAGTCTCTAATGGCTGCCAGTCAGCCTTGCCTATGAGAGGTTCCTGTGTGGCCTGCATAGTTTCTGTTGAGAAATCAGCTGACAGTCATATGGGTACTCCCTTGAGGTGACTAACTGTTTTTCTCTTGCTGCTTTTAAGATTTTCTCTTTGTCTTTTACCCTTGGCATTTTAATTATGATGTGTCTTGGTGTGGTCCTCTTTGGATTCCTCTTGTTTGGAGTTCTGTGCACTTGCTTCAGTGGGGCTTTGGTGTTCACTGAGTCTGCCCCTTGAGTGTGGCACTTATGGGCTCTTGGATATGCAAAGAGGTGCAAAGTTAGTCATTGCCGGAGGCCAGCAGGAGCTACCGAGAGATCTGCAGATTCCTCTTCTTTGTTTGGGGTTTAGAAGTGTCCAGATGAGGCCCAGTTGTGACACAATGCAGGCTGCCACTGGGCCTCAGGCCTTCTTTTGGAAGCTTTGACACTCTCTAACCCAGCTGCAGTTTGTTAGATTTTGGATTGCAAGAGGCCGGGCCTTTAATAAGCAAAAGCTGCTGCACACAGTTTAGTTGGGGTTGTAGATTGGGTGGGCCAGGGTCTCAGGGAATCACCATAGTGGAGCTAACAGTAATGGCTGCCAGTTAGCCCTGCCCATGAGAGGTTCCTGCGTGTCCGCACCCTGTGGCCTCACAGGAACAATGATCGCTGCTAGCACCTCTGAGAGCAAGCCGCTCTTGCATTCCAACCTGATGCCAGACAGTCCATTTTTTCCCTGTATGAGTCTGGGTCTCCAGAGGCTCTCCCGGAACTGTAGTTCAGAGCTTGTATCCCCCTTCCTATTGAAAATAGCAACAGCGCACCCAGTTGCCAGCCCATTTGGCAAGCATGTCTCTGTACCTCCACTGCACTGGAGCACCTCCTATCAATCTCAATGCACCTTTTTCCCCCCTTCATGTTGTATAATGTCTACTCAGCCAGATTTCCCATGGTTCTGGATGATACCTGTTTTGTTCTTTAGTTGTAGTTATTTTTTTAAAATATATTGTATTGATTTCTTACAGAAAGGGGACACTGAGTTTCTTCTGAAACTGCTACCTGCTGACAAGGAGTTGCAGGTTTCTCTTGGAGCAAAAAGGTCCCTGTCCTCTGTCAGAGGGACGAAGAGGCCTGGGCATAGAAGAGATGGCATTAGTGCTGAGAAGTGGTATTCTCTAGGTGCAAGTAGGGCTTATAACCTGGTGGAGACACAGTGTACTTTAAAACTTAGTATTATTGGGCAGAAGTTAGAATAGTAATAATTTTGACAAATGGTCTGGTGGAAGGAAAACTATTTTAGTTCTAATAATTTCCTGTTGAAACAAAATTTCCCTAAAATTACCCTTATTCTTATTGAAGAGCCAAATTAAGACCAATTTATATACTGAATTGTTATCATTTGTTCTGATTGTATGAACACAACAAGAATAACATATAGGCCAGTGGTCGGCAAACTCATTAGTCATCAGATCACAATGATTGAAATTTCTTTTGAGAGCCAAATTTTTTAAATTTAAACTTCTGCTAATACCACTTCTTCAAAATAGACTCGCCCAGGTCATGGTATTTTGCGGAAGAGCCACACTCAAAGGGCCAAAGAGAACCATGTGGCTCTCAGGCTGCAGTTTGCTGACCACTGATATAGGCGAGTTTTTTTTTAAATTAAATCTTTATTATTCAGATTATTACATTTGTTTCTCTTTTTCCCCCTCCATAGCTCCCCTCCACCCGGCTTCCACCCCTCTGTCTACCCTTACCTCCCTCCCATTGATCTCATCCATAGGTGTATGATTTTTGTCCAGTCTCTCCTTGCACCTCCCTCACCCCTTTCCCTCTGAGAATTATCAGTCCACTCCCTTTCTGTGCTCCTGATTCTATTATATTCACCAGTTTATTCTGTTGATCAAATTTTTAATTCACTTAATTTTTAGATTCATTTGTTGATAGATATATATTTGTTGTTCATAATTTTTACCTTTACTGTTTTCTTCTTCCTCTTCTTAAAGAGTGCCCTTCAGCATTTCATATAATCCTGGTTTGGTGTTGATGAACTCCTTTAGCTTTTTCTTATCTGTGAAGCACTTTATATGACCTTCAATTCTGAATGATAGCTTTCCTGGATAGAGTAATCTTGACATAGGTGATTTTATATATGTATATGTGCTTCCTGGAATTTCATGAGAAAGATTGCTCCCGGAGTTGATGGAGAATGATAGCAGAGCTGGTTAAATATAAAATTGTTCACTGCATTTTGCATAGCGTTTAAAAACTTTAAAAATCTCAGCTGGCTGAAACCGGTTTGGCTCAGTGGATAGAGCATCGGCCTGTGAACTGAAAGGTCCCAGGTTCGATTCCAGTCAAGGGCATGTACCTTGGTTGCGAGCACATCCCCAGTCGGGGGTGTGCAAGACGCAGCTGACTGATGTTTCTCTGTCATCGATGTTTCTAACTCTATCTCTCTCCCTTCCTCTCTGTAAAAAATAAATAAAATATCTTAAAAAAAAAAATCCGCCCAGACTGGTTTGGCTCAGTAGATAGAGCGTCCGGTTGGGGGCATGTACCTTGCTTGCGGGCACATCTCCACTGTGGGGCGTGCAGGAGGCGGCTGATCGATGTCTCTCTCATCAATGTTTCTGACTTTCTATCTCTCTCCCTTCCTCTCTGTAAAAAAATCAATAAAATATATATTTTTTTAAAAAACCCCAGCTGGAGAGCTCAGTGGTTAAACATTGGTCCATCTACAAAGAGTTCTCCCATTTGATTTCTGGTCAGAGCATATGCATGTATTATGGGGTTCATTCCCAATAGCAGCATGCAGGAGGTAGCCAGCCCATCAATGATTCTCTCTCCTCTTTGAGGTTTCTATCTCTCCCTCTCCCTTCTCTGAAATCAATAAAAATATTTTTTAAATCTCTAAAAATATTACTCATCAGGAGCAGCGAGAAGCGGAAAAGCCCTGAGGGGCTACCAGGGCCTGTGCTGGGCACCAGCAGCACCTGTGAGCCGAGACTCCTGCACCAGTTGCCCTGTGAGCAGAGAGGGAACTGGTAGTGGGTGCCAGTGGAGACTCCAATTTTAGCAGCAAGTTTGAGCAGGGCGGTCGCCAGCAGAGGGTGCAAGAGAGGGCTGCTAGTCTAGATCACTCCTCAGAAGAAGGGGAGTTGGAGTAGCCTGAGGGATGATCAGGGCCAGCAGTCACTGCTCACACCTGCTGATGGTGCAGTGCTGAGCAAACGGAAACTCTTCTCTTGTCCTTACAAATACCTCCACCCCATTGAGAACCTAAGGCTCTAATGACCAGAAGAAGGAGTACTTCTAGGAGACCAAATAAAGGCACAGCAGCAAGACTGGGGGCATTGTGTTCAGGAGGGCATCAGTAAAGGGTATCAAAATAAATAAAACTCTCATTGAAATTTCTCCTGAAGCCACAGTTCTAACTCCTCAGTATGGACAAAAATGATGGCCCATAAACCTAGCCAGCTGAGAGAGCCGGCATGGCTTGGTGAATCTTACAAACTCATAGGCCAAAAGTCACCATGTAGGATTGTTTCAAGTTAAAACTTTCTAATTAAAAAAGAAGTGAGTCACAGGGTTAGTCAGCCTTAGCCTTGTTTTTTTGGGGGGGTTGTTTTTCTTTTTCTTTTTTGTGTGTGTGTTTTAAATATATTTTATTGATTTTTTTACAGAGAGGAAGGGAGAAAGACAGAAAGTCAGAAACATCGATGAGAGAGAGACATTGATCAGCCGCCTCCTGCACGCCCCACAGTGGAGATGTGCCCGCAACCAAGGTACATGCCC
The DNA here is from genome assembly GCA_004026805.1 of Lasiurus borealis. Classification (NCBI taxonomy): domain Eukaryota; kingdom Metazoa; phylum Chordata; class Mammalia; order Chiroptera; family Vespertilionidae; genus Lasiurus; species Lasiurus borealis. The sequence continues at coordinate 3,684 of PVJN01035637.1, read as the reverse complement.
TCAACCGGAATCGAACCTGGGACCTTTCAGTCCTCAAGCCGACACTCCATCCACTGAGCCAAACCGGTCTTGCTGTGTGTGTTTTGAAAAGGTAAATCTTTACCTTATTGATCCTGTCTGTTGTCTTTTTTCAATCTAGGATAACATGCCTTTCAATTTTCAGGCTAATGTCTTTTTTTACAGACTCCTAAGGGCACAATCTCCCAACGCAGAAGACCATAGAGCCCCAATTATTATTGTTATTGTGTTAAATACTAAGTGTTAACTATTTGATAACATTTAAAAAAGAAGTTTGTGAGGGGAGAATCCAAGATGGCGGCATAGGTAAACACCTACACTGCTGCCTCGCACAACAATTTCAAAACTACAACTAAAAGACAGAACGGACATCATCCAGAACCACAGGAAAGCTGGCTGAGTGGAAATTCTACAACTAGAAGGAAAGAGAGGGGCTCACAGAAACCCAGAGGAGCTGCAAAATGCTGAGGTATGAAGAGAGCGGCTGCCAGAGAACCTGGCTGGCTTTCTCTGGCGGGAAAGAGATGGAGACTCTCAATGGCATTGAACCCCTTATCCTACGACACTAAACCCCAGATCCAGCCAAAATGCATATGGGGGGAGTTTGGACTGTGAAAAGGGAGAAGTGCATGGGAATTTAGGGAAGTCGCAAAAGATCAGAAGTCTGGTGATGCACACGGCACTGCGCGCAGAGGACCGGCTTCTGATTGTGCCAATGGTTTTCACGAGTGGGTGAGAGACAGACCCTCCCAACTGCACCACTTCTAACTTGACTAAACCCCAGTTTCGGTTGAAACCCTGGAGACCCAGACTCATGGTCCCAGAGCGCAGGGGAGCCAGAAAGGCAGCAGTATAGAGGCACTGCAAGAGCAAGGCACTGCTCCAGCGATTACGCAGTCAGTGAGACTCGGGGGCCATGAAGGGTGGGGCTGACTGAAAGGCAAGATGGTCCATTAAGCCCTGAGACTCCACCCATCCCAAGCTCAATAGAGAAGCTTCTGCATTTTTACAAGTCTGGTATCATAAGGCTGAATCCAACACAGTTCTCCCAGCATAGTGAAAATGCTGAGACAAGGGAAGGGATCACAAACAAAAGAAATGGAGGAAAACAAACGACTGGATAGAGAGTTCAAAACCACGCTTATAAGGTTTTTCAAGAATCTCCTAGAAAAGATGGATAAATTTAGCGAGACCCTGTTAAGCCCGGAACGCAAGCCGCACTTACAGAGCACCAAGAGACGATCTCATGCGAAAACAAAGGGGTTTATTCAGACCAGCATGCTGGGGCTCACAACATACTCTGAAAGCAGAGCAGAGGCTGAGAGCCCCGGGCCTTTGTTACATGACCGTTTTATACTGGGGGGTCAGGGGGTGGAGAGCTGTTTGAATTACTGAGTTGGCCTATCCTGATAGGCCAGGTAGGGGAGTTGACCCATCCTGATAGGCCAGGTAGGGGCCAGGGTCTGCTTACGCAGGTGTTTTGCCTTATTAGGTTATCTCCCGGCACATTCTTGCTGGATTACCTAATGATGGGTTGGGTAATTGGCAAGTCTCTTTGTCTCGTTAGGTGCGTAATCACCTAAGATGGAGGAAGGTGGAAAGAATTCCCCTTTCAACCCAAGAGGATATGAAAAAGAACCAACTAAAAATTAAACATACATTGACTGAATTAAAAAATATTGTACAAAGACCTAACAGCAGACTAGAGGAAGGCAAGAATCAAGTCAAAAATTTGAAATATAAAGAATCAGAAAACACTCAACTGGAAAAGCAAGAAGAGAAAAGAATCCAAAAATGTGAAGATAATGTAAGGAGCCTCTGGGACAGCTTCAAGTGTACCAACATCAGAATTATGGGGATACATAATCAGAAGAAGTGAGAGAGCAAGATATTGAAAACCTACTTAAAGAAATAATGACTGAAAATTTCCCACATCTGGTAAAAGAAATAGACTTACAAGTCCAGGAAGCACACAGAACCCCATATAAAAGGAATCCAAAGAAGACTACACCGAGAAACCCATAAAAAAAGAATCCAAAGAAGACTACACCGAGACACATCACAATTAAAATACCAAGAGCAAAAGACAAAGAGAGAATTTAAAAGCAGCAAGAGAAAAACAATTCATTACCTACAAGCGAGAACCCATACAACTGTCAGCTGATTTCTCAACAGATATGATGCAGGCCAGACGGGAGTGGCAAGAAATTTTCAACGTGATGAATAGCAAGAACCTACAACAAAGAATACTCTATCCAGAAAAGCTATCATTCAGAATTGAAGGGCAGATAAAGAGCTTCACAGATAAGAAAAAGCTAAAGGAGCTCATCAAATCCAAACCAGTATTATATGAAATGCTGAAAGGCACTCTTAGAAGAGGAAGAAGAAAAAGGTAAAAGATAAAAAATTATGAACAACAAATACATATCTATCAACAAGTGAATCTGAAAATTAAGGGAATTGAAGATTTGATCAACAGAATAAACAGGTGAATATAATAGAATCAGGAGCACAGAAAGGGAGTGGACTGATCATTCTCAGGGGGAAAGGGGTGAGGGGTGTACAGGGAGAGACTGGACAAAAATCATACACCTATTATGGATGAGGTCAACGGGAGGGTAGTAAGGGTAGAGGGAAGGGTGGGAACCGGGTGGAGGGGAGCTATGGAGGGGAAAAAGAGAAACAAATGTAATAATCTGAATAATAAAGATTTTTAAAAAAATAAAAGAAGTTTGTGTCTTTTATTTTTATTTTATTTTTTTTATCCAATCACAGAGATTTCCCTCTTTAGTCCCCCATTCTGTAATTTATCTCCAGTGAATGGCATGTCACACCGTTATGGTCTTCTCCTTTGAGTCTCATGTATAAAAAAGGTGCAAAACTGCCATTATCTGTAGCATTACTCAATGTGTTGTTCTGCAATCTCACATTTGTTGCCGGGTTGGGTCAAATAAACTTAGAAAAATTCTCCCCAAGTGTGCTCATTTGTTGTTTCCATGTCTTTAGATCCACTCCACGCATCAGCCTATTTTGTTCATTAGATTCCATATATGAGTGAGATCAAGTGAAACTGTCTTTCTCTGATGACTTATTTCACTTAGCATGATGCTCTCTAGGCACCTCCATTCTGTCTAAGAGGGTAAGAGATTCTTCATTTTTAGTGCTGCATAGTATTCCACAGCTTTTTTATCCACTCATCTACTGATGGGGACCTGGGCTGTTTCCAGATCTTTCTTTTTTTTTTTATTAAATCTTTATTATTCAGATTATTACATTTGTTTCTCTTTTTTCCCCTCCATAGCACCCCTCCACCCAGTTCCCACCCCTCCCTCTGCCCTTAGCTCCCTCCCATTGATCTCATCCATAGGTGTATGATTTTTTCTAGTCTCTCCCTGTACACCCTTCACCCCTTTCCCCCTAAGAATTAACAGTCTACTCCCTTTCTGTGCTCCTGATTCTATTATGTTCAGTTTATTCTGTTGATCAAATTTTTAATTCACTTAATTTTTAGATTCACTTGTTGATAGCTATGTATTTGTTCATAGTTTTTTGTCTTTTACCTCTTTCTTCTTCCTCTTCTAGAAGAGTACCCTTCAGCATTTCATATAACACTGGTTTGGAGTTGATGAACTCCTTTAGCTTTTTCTTATCTGTGAAGCTCTTTAT
>PVJN01035636.1:0-21962 GCA_004026805.1 Lasiurus borealis | reverse complement strand
CCTGTAATCCCACTCTTAGGAATTTATCCTAAGAAATCACAAACACCAATCAGAAAGGATTTATGCACCCCTATGTTCATAGCAGCACAATTTACAATAGCTACAATTTGGAAACAGCCTAGGTGCCCATCAGCAGATGAGTGGATCAGAAAACTGTGGTACATCTACACAATGGAATTCTATGCTGCCATTAAAAAGATGGAATTCTCACCATTTGCAGCAACCTGGATGGAACTGGAGAGCCTTATGCTTAGTGAAATAAGCCAGTCAATAAGGGAGAAGCATCACATGATCTCACTCATTGGTGGATAATAAAGAACATTATAAGCTGATGAACAAAAGTATAGATACAGAGGCAGTAAAGCTTCAAACAGACTGTGAAATTACAGCAGGAAGATTAAAGTTAGGTGAGGTAGATAAGAGATCAATCAAAGGACTTGTATGCATGCATATAAGCATAACCAATGAACACAGACACTGGGGTGTTGTGGGTATGCCTGGGAGGGAGGGGGGGCAATGGGGAGATATGTATAAAAAATTAGTAGAAAAAAAAGAAAAGAAAACAGTATGTCAGTTCATCAAAACACTAAAAATAGAATTGCCATATGACCCAGCAATCCTTTTTCTGGGTATTTACTCCCCACCTCAATCCCCTCAAAAAAAAACAACAAAAAAACCCTTGAAAACATTTATCTACAAAGATATATGCACCTCTATGTTCACTGTAGCATTATTTATAATGGCCAAGACATGGAGACAATCAAAGTGTCCTTTCATAGAGTATTGGATAAAGAAAATGTGGTATGTACAAGGTCCCCCCAAAATGTATATGCACTTTGAATGATTATGAAGTTAGTGCTTATTAACATATAGTTCATTCTCAAAATTTAAAAGAATATATAGAAATGAATAATTTTTTTGTCAGTGCCTGTTTTCTGATGACCATTCTAGTCCAGGTACTGGTGATAACATGAAGCAAAGGAATGGCAAACATCAAACATCATTTAGATTGGTATTTGTGTGCCCTCAATTTGTCAACTGTTGCTTGTTTTGTATCATAAACTTTATCTTTTATGTATTCTCAAAAAAAAAACAACACAACAACTAGTGGCACTTTAGGATAAATTTTCTTTGTTCAAATCTTACTCTGACTTCACCCATTATTTCAAATCAGTTAAACCTAAAAAGGAGTGAATATTAAAAGAGTTATCGGCTATTAAAATTTGTATACATTTTTTGGGGACACTTTATATAGACTATGGAATACCACTCAGCCATAAGAGAAGATGAAATACTGCCATTTGTAACAACATGGATGGACCTTGAGAATATTATGCTAAGCAAAATAAATAAGTCAGATAAAGCTAAGAATAATATGATTTCATTCATATGTGCGATATAAAATTGAAACTCATAGACATAGACAACAGTATGGTGACTACCTGAAGAAAGGGGGTGGGGGAGTAGTAAAGGGTAAAGGGGGTCATATACATAGTGACAGATGATTATTTGATTTGGGTGGTGGGCACACAATACAATATATATATCATGTATCACAGAAATGTACACTTGAAACCTATATGATCATATGAACTAATGTCAACCCAATACTTTTTAAAGAACTTTTGAGCAAGATATTGTTTTGATAATGCTCCATGAGAAGACTTAGACATAGAAAGTTCAGTTTAGTGGCCATAATATTGGAGCAAAATAATAGTAAGGATATGTCAGTATTAAATTCCAATACTTTTTCTTTTAATTTTTAAGGAAGATATGTTTATCAACTTTCATTATATTTTGTCTTTAGATGATGAGTCATCTGAGAAAGATGCAAGTGCTAGGTATAAGGGCCAATTGAGTTATGGGAAAAGATTCTGATGAAAATATATCATCCTTGAATGCTCCTAACCTGCTAGTCTTCAATTCTCTGGAAAACTCTTCCTCTTATTCTCTAGTTCTATAACAATTCCATAAGGATCTTCAAGAAGATCTAGAATGACTAGTCAATGTAGAAATGTAGTAACTGTAGAAAACATGTTCAATTTTACTAAAAAGCCAAAAGAAGATAGTTAAAATGACCACAAAATACCTTGGTAGAATTTTAAGCCTAAGGGGAAGTGCTCACAAGACTTTGAAAATGAGTGCAACTTTGTTCATCTGTAACCAACTTTAATTCTCCTGGTATATCTTAAGCATAAGTTATTCTAAATTGAAGCAATTTTAAATACCCATTGTAGCACACAGTACTGCACACACACAGTAAAGCATTTTGGCACTTCATAACAAAAGATAATCCCAACTTTCTGAAAACTGGTGATATGATCCCTAATTATATTCCTTGTGAAGAAATTGAAATGCAGATATTTATAACATTCAAAGGCAGAACCGGCCTTTCCATGGGTGAGGACGTCTGTACCACAACATGCCTCTTGCTGAGGATCTTCTTCCCTCTCCAGAAGAGAAGAGGAAAGACAAGAAGCATTGCAGAGCCCCAATTCCTACTTCATGGATGTGAAATACCAAGATGCTATAAATCACCACCTTCTTTAACCAAGAACAAATGGTGGTTTTGTGCATTAGCTGCTCCATTGTCCTCTGTCAGCATCCAGAAGGAACAGCAAGGGTGATAGACAATGCTGCTTCAGAAAGAAGTAGAAGTAGCTAAAAACATCTGAAATCAAGCTGGGTAGGGAACCATTTTAAAAAACACATTTGGAATAAAAAAGAAGAAGGCAGAATCATTCTTCCATATTCAGCATTGTAAAGAGCTCATGAAAGTGTGCAGAATAATAAAAATGTAAATATTAAAAGTTGAGTGACTGGGATAATTTACATTTATGCATTGTGTTATTGTTGGCTAATCTTTATGTGTTATCTTGTGGTAATCAAGTCTGACCAGCTGTGGAGGGCAATTTAGGGAATTTGATGGTGGTAGTGTTAGGACAGTGAACCAAAAGATATCTTAGGCACAAGAATGCTCTGGACCAGTAGATCAGACTTGATGTTCACTAAGATCTTGCCTCACTAGAACATTCTCCAGTCTATTGGCAAGGTTGTCTACCTCTCTTCTGAGAAATCTCTCCTGCCTGGAATCATACATAGTGGGAGGCTGTCCACATCTGTGTCAAAGTGGAAGATAAATTGCACTGATGTGAGGTTTATTATTATTAACTAGAGGCCCAGTGCATAAAATTCATACATGGGGGAATGTCCTTCAGTCCAGCCTGCACCCTTTCAAATTTGGAACCCCTTGGGGGATGTCTGACTGCGGTTTAGGTCTGACCCCTAAACTGGCAGTCGGACATCCCTCTCACAATCTGGACTGCTGCCCCCTAACCACTTGCCTGCCTGCCTGCCTGATTGCCCCTAACTGCTTCCACCTGCCAGGCTGATCATCCCCTAACTGCTCCCCTGCCAGCCTGATTGATGCCTAACTTCTCCCCTGCTGGCCTGATTGCCACAATTGCCTGCCCCTACCAGCCTGATTGCCCACAACTGCCCTCCCTTATTGGCCTGGTTGCCCCCAACATCCTTGCCCTGCCAACCATCTTGTGGTGGCCATCCTGTGATGACATCACATGTGAGGACCACCTAAGCTTTTGTTAGTATAGATTATCATTATTTTACTTTTATGAGTCTTTATTTTTGACATGGTCTGAATTCCCAAGGATAAAGGTTAGACACTTTAGGATTTCAACACATTCTCTTCTCCCTCCTTTAAACCATTGTTTCAAAGAACCTCCCTTAAAAAGTGAAAGTAAATATAATAAAGTGAGCACAGTAAAAAAATATTTAGGATTTTTATGCTTGGGGAAATGCTGCTAAATTTCCCACTTAAAGTACATTTCTTACAGAGAGATGATGATTTTAATGTGGCACCAATGACGTTCCTTTCCCTTTGGTAGAATGTAGTCGTTTTTGATGTAATGTCTATGTGATACTGAAAAGTCACAACTTGTCCTAAGCTGCATTGAGGCTTTAAATCTCTCTTTCAAAGCTCTGTTTATTTTCATTAAGCCTCTTCTTTTTAACTCGGGTGATGCATTGTGTTTAGAAATGTATAACTTTGGCTGCCTTGGCTATTTTCCCCTCATGCAGATTTTATGCCGGTAAATGTGCACTAAAGGGCATTTGTATAATTACTTGTTTAATCTGGAAGCTTTTTACACTTTGTATGCACCTCAGCACAGTTCCCAGCTCAGGTATTAATAGTGTTTTTGATGAGTTGATGAGGTTGATATTGGAGGCGATGAAAAGAAAATGAAAGTAAAATTAGCATTGTGGGACTTAGGAACAGAGCAGAAGTATGTTTTCATCTCTACATAAAGTGCTTTGAAGGAAAAGATAAGTTGTATGCCTTTAGAATGTCTGTGGCATTTATGCTGTAAACACATGGCTACTTCTTGCTTGTTGACTTAAAACAGGTATAGACTTGATTCTAGATGCCAGTTTTATAGTTATTTTTTATTTAGGACATAAAACCATCTTTCTGTATAATTTAAAAATTGTTTTTATTGATTTCAGAGAGAAAGAGAGAGATAGAAACATCAATGATGAGAGAGAATCATTGATCGGCTGCCTCCTGGACACCCCACACTGGTGATTAAACCCACAACCCAAGCATGTGCCCTGCCCGGGATTCCAACCAGGACTTTCTGGTTCACAGGTTGACTCTCAACCACTGAGCAACACTGGCTGGGCTCTGTATAATTTTATAATTTAAAAATTAAATAGTGATTTTTTTTTCTAATGCAGAGTTTGCAAGCAGCCACTAGAGATTATTCAGTTCTGTTTTTACATGGACCAGTTTATATTACTCCAAACAGAAGAGACTATGTTTGTTTTTTAAAGATTTATAATAAATGTTAGTTGCAGTTGTTCCTGGATACAAATGACACCAAAAAAATTCCTTAATTTTACTGTATATAAATTATCATAGATATTTGTGCAGTTCTTTGTTCCCACAGGTTTCTTTTTAAAAATACATTTTTATTGATTTCAGAGAGAAGGGGAAGGGGAGAGATGGATGGAAACATCAATGATGAGATAGAATCATTGATTGACTATCTCCTACATGCTCCCCACTGGGGATAGAGCCCGAAACCTGGGATTGAATTGTGACCTCCTGATTCAGAGGTTGATACTTGACTGAAACATGCCAGTCAGGACCCATAAGTTTCTTAAAGTACTATAATATTGCTCTTCTCTGACAAAGTGCACAGTAAAAACTTTTAATTATTACTGCTATATTTTCTATTACTTTTCTTAACCTGCCATAATTACAGGTTTATTGTCCCTGTTACTTAGGTCCACAGACTCTATTTTTCTTTCTTTTTGGCTCTCCATCTTAGGACCTAGAAAGGTGGGCTAAGTATTTGGATGGCTTGGCCTGGTTTCCTCCCATCTTTTTCTAGACCTTGCCCAAAGTGAAACATCTGTCTGAATCATGTGGTACCTGCCATAGATTCACTTGAATTAGAATGTGTGCTGGTGAGGCCAGAGACTAGACATTTTAACAGATTCCTAGGTGACTCCTGAATATTGATGTGAACAATTACTGAACTGATAATCTCTTATACTGCTTTCATAGCCTTCCATTTTGACCACAAAAGTATAGCTGATCATTGGTACAGCCACTTAGACTCCAGTTGATCCCTGGATGGAAAAAACTTAATGTAGTTTGCTAAGTTGTCCTAAGGTTCATATTAAATGACATGTGAGGTCTCTCTGGAATGATACTGGGCAGCTTTTGTACTGCAATTGCTTTGCCCCATCTTTGTATAATTTGGCTCATTCCTTACTTGTTCTTTCTAGCTCAAATGGAAAGGCATCAGAATATTCTAGGTCTACTCACTATTAGCCTTGGAATAGAATACAACACTTTCTCTGAAAAATGAGACTGAAAACAGTAAAGTAGTGATCATGTAAAGACTATACAATTTCTTGAACTTCCAGCCAAGGTAGACATTTATGTGGATTTACATTCATTCTTTCTTTTTTCCCTTTTCTTAAAATGAAAGTGACACAACTCACCTGCTCTCAACCAGGGCTCTTCCCTTCATCTGTGCCCTAGATTGTGTTTCTCCTAATCTTTAAGTGACTTTGATTTATTGATTATCTATATTTCTTGGATCATCAATATCTTCTTCTTATTGGTTCTTACTTTTCAGGTTTTTATCATGCTCAAATCTTCCTCATCTTTTCTAACATAACTTTCTCCTCTAACATTTCCTTTTCTTCTCTCTTCCCATTAATGGTCCAACTTAATCAAAGCATTATTGGTGCTCTTGTTTTATTTTTTATTCTTTGATTTTTTTCCCCCTGATCCACTATAATTTGATTTTGGGGGCCACCACACCACTAAAACTGCTTTGCCAGTTACCATGGCCTCTAATACTGAATCCAACAAATACTTTTCCATCTTTTTCTTGTTGTTATCTTGACAACATGTGATATCAGTGACCATATCATCTGTCCTGGAATATTTCCTTCTTACTACATGGCATCCTTAGTCCTCCTTGATTTGCCACTCCCCTTTGTTCTGGCCACACTGCACATATTCCAAATTTAGAGTGGCAAAGATTCTCTCTCATTTGCACTCCCCTCTGTATAGAATTGTTTTTTTCTTCTTCTCTGTGCTGATTACAAACTGTTCTCTAATTTCTCTGCCCTATTTCTTCCATTGCTTCTTTAAGTGTGTGTAAGTTTTTTTCTCCCATTTAGTTCCATATAACTCCTTGCATCACATTGTTTTCACTGAACATCAGTTGCCCATTTGCCTATATTCCTCATTACCTAAGGCTAAGAACTGTGTAAATCTTTTTCAATGACTTTTTTCCTGTCCCAGTAGCCTACTGAAGGGACTGGCTCAGGGCCAGATAGAAACATAATCAATATATGTTGTCTAAATGACTAGAAATACACATGCATATAGACATACACTTACACACACATTTATGATTTTGTGGTATTGTGGGAAGTGTGATAACACTTTATGTCTAGGCTTACTTTTTTTAAAAATATATTTTATTGAATTTTACAAAGAAGAAGGGAGAAGGATAGAGAGTTAGAAACATTGATGAGAGAGAAACATCAATCAGCTGCACATTCTCTGCACACTAGTAGGGATGTGCCCGCAACCAAGGTACACGTCCTTGACCAGAATCGAACCTGGGACCTTTTAGTCCACAGGCTGATGCTCTATCCACTGAGCCAGACCAGTTAGGGATTAAGCCTTACTTTTTAATCAATAAGATATGCTGCTCTGGTATGTGAAATAATTGTCTTGGTCAACTTATTTTGCTATTTTAAAATTTCAATTAAAATATTTTTTAAAGTTTCCTCAATGTCTAACCACTGCAGATAACCCTGCCATTGTTTCTATGCTTTAACTGACAATTTAGTATTATGAAAATTGAGTTAATATGAAACACATCATTCCACATAATTAGGGATTGTTGAGTGAGTAGTGATCTAATTTCAATTTGTGGAACACATACATTTTCCTTAGTTACCTCATATTAAATCAGACATTTTTGCTGTCCCTTCATAGGTTTCTAGTTTATACTCAAATCTTTTTGAATTCACTTCATAATATTATTTATATATTAGAGGCCCAGTGTATGAAATTCGTGCATGGGTAGAATCCCTAGGCTGATTGGGGCCTTCTGGCTGTTAGCCAGTGCCTTCCTTCATTCTGCACCATCCTTGTTGGTCAGCACACATCACAGCAAGTGATCAAACTCCAGGTTAAACTCCTGAGGGGACAATTTGCATATTAGGTATATATATATGTATATATATGTGTGTGTGTGTGTATATATATGTGTGTGTGTATAGATATATATATGTGTGTGTGTGTGTGTGTATATATATATATACAAGGCCCTCCCTTGCAGGCCATCTTGAGGTGGCCATCTTGTGTCTACATTGGGGCAGAATCTTTGACCACATGGGAGCAGACATCTTGTGTGTTGGAATGATGGTCAATCTGCATATTACTCTTTTATTAGAGAGGATTAGAGGTCTGGTGTACAGGTGGGGGCCAGCTGGTTTGCCCTGAAGGGTGTCCCGGATGAGGGTGGGGTTCTTTTGAGGCATGGAGTGGCCTGGTTGAGAGGCCTGTGATGGTTTTCAGGCTATCCATGCCCCCCAGCTACCCGAGTGGAGGCCCTGGTATCTGGGATTTATTTATCTTCTATAATTGAAACTTTGTAGCCTTAAGTGGAGGCTAAGGTAAGCCAGGGCTGCAGAAAGCCTGGTTTTTTCCACCATCAGAGGCAACCCTAGCCTCCTGGTATCTCCAGCTTCATGGCTGCTGCCATTTTTGTTGGAATTTATTTATCTTCTATAATTGAAAGATTTTAACATTGAGTGAAGGCCTGGGCTGCCTAGGGTTAATGGAAAACTTGGCTTCCTTCATCACCAGGGAAACCCAAGCCTCCCTCCTGCTTGCTCTTTGTTTGTAGCTATCTTGATTGGGGTTAATTTGCATGCTTGCTCTTGATTGGTTGGTTGGCTAGGCTTGTGGTATAGTAGAGTGATGGTCAATTTGCATATCACTCTTTTATTAGAGAAGATCATGTGAGTGATGAGTGATTTACTCAACTTAGATATACCCTTAAACTTTTTCTTCCCATTATTAATTCCCACAGTCACTTTCCTGCACCTTTACAAGATATGCTTCTATGTTACCTAGGACTTCAATTCAAATGTGCTTCTGGAAGACCAGCTTTTAGGTACTCACCATGGCTGTGATGAGCAGTACTAGGCAAGAAAGGACTACAAGTTCTACCAACTAAATGAAAATACTTTCATTTTCTTAAAAGTTCCCTCCCCTTGCCAAGCCCAGGAAAACTCATAGCTGCTGTTTTACCAGAGCCGCTGCTCAGGTCTTAGCTCAGTGAGGGAAGATGATTGGGATTGGATGTTAAAATGTTAAATATAATTCTTTGAAAATTTAAGACATTAGAAATGAGTTTTAATCTCCAAAATGACTATTGTTTTAGATGGAAATGTCTGAACAGTAAGAAATGCAGTCCAGATGAGATTTGAAAGAGTATTTTGAAGACAATGGGGGTGAAAACAGAGGTGAGGAGGAAATTAATGCTGTTTTTTACTTGTAAGCCATCTAATTCATCCAGTTAGTTTATCTTCAATGCTATCTATTTTGGGATGTATTAGAGTTATCTTTGGAATTATATAACTGAAAAAAATCAGCCTCTAAATCATCTTAATTTTCCTCTCCCTCTCTAGTTCCTCACTCTTTCCCTTCCCTCTTTTTCTGATCTCTCCTTCCCTATTCCTTCCTTTGTCCTTCTTTTTCTCCCTCTTTTCCTTCCATTCTTCCAAAAGTCTGGAGACCATAATTTTTTTTGTCAGGAACTGAGAGATGTGTTAGGGATACACATAGGAAATAGAAATAATTCTTGCCTTCTTGCAGTTTATATTCTGATATTAGAAAATGAACAATAAATGATGGCTTTGACCTAAGATTGAATGAACTGAGGAATCATGCCATAAGAATATCTGGTAAAGAGTATTTTAAGTAGATGGAAAATAAATATAAAGACCTTTAAGCAAGAATCTGATCAGCAGCCTTGAGGAAGAGCAGAAGCCCAGTAAGATATAGGGAACACAATAAGAAACAGAATTAGGAAACTGGGGGCAGATGATATAGGACATTGGGCCTTAGATTTTTATTTTGTGTGGTGGAAAGCCATTTAATGGTTTCTATAAGTAATATAATTCTATCTGGGTTCTAAATATAGATAAACCGTAGGGATACAAGAGTAGAAGCCATATGCCCAGTTAGGAAGCTATCCTAGTAATCCAAGCAAGAGATGAAAGATGCTTTTGATAAGGAGGTAAATGATTAGACATGATTGGATTCTGGTTATAATTTGAAGATGAAGCTGATAGCATTTGCTTATGGGCTAACTGTGCAATACTCAAAAAAGACGTCAAGGTTTGTTTCTTTATGTGTTTGTTTTCTAGAGTAATTGGTAGACCCCTGGTTTCATTTCCTATGGCACAAAACATCACAGAAAGAACAGATTTGGGAGAAAAATAACAAGTTATATTTGCTACATTAAGTTTGAGATGCTTATTAAACATGCTACTTAAGGTATATACGTCTGGAGTTCAGAGGAGTGGTAGAGCATTGAGATGCAAATATGAGATTCACTAATTTATGGTTGGTATTTAAAGTTAAGTGATTGTAATTGACCACCTAGGAAGCAGGATATAGGAACAAACAGAAGAGAAGTGGCTGAAGAACAGAGTCTGGTTTACTCTAACAATTAGAGAATGGGAAGAGAAATGTTCATATATGGAGGTTTAAAAGGTGTAACCAGTGATTTCCTGACAACCAAATAAAGAAAATGTCTCAGCCCAGCCAGAATGGGTCAGTTGGTTGAGCATTGTCTTGTACATCAAAAGATTGTTAGTCACATTCCCTGGGTCAGGGTGCATATGGAAGGCAAAAGATCACAAATTGATGTTTCTCTCTCCCTTCCTCTCTCTGACTGTTCTCAGATGAGGATTAAAATACAATTAAAAAAAGGTGAATGTCACCAGTTATTAAATGGCACAAAGAGATTAAGTTAGATGGAGACTAACTGGATGCCATTGGATTTGTGAATATAGACATCATTGGTAACTTTGATGAAAGAGGTCTCAGTGGATTGGTAGAGTTGAAAGCTTGACTGAAGTTGGTTTAAGAAGAAATGGAAGGTGGGTGAAAGGTAAGCAACCAAAGATTTTATATGCATATATGCATAACACATGGACACAGACAATAGGGTTCTTGCTGAAGGCCTGGGGTGAGATGAGGCAAAGGGGACTGGAGGGGGTCAATGAGGGGGAAAGGGGGACATATGTAATACTTTCAACAATAAAGAATTATTTAAAAAAAGAACCAAGTGGAAAGATAGAAAATAGGGAGAGTGAATAGATAATTATTCAGAGTAGATTTACTGGGAAAAAAGGAGAGGAATGGAGACATGATAGCAGCTGATGAAGGATCAAAAGATTTAGATGCTGGTAGAAATGATCCAATAGCATGGGGAAAAATCATGATGTAGGAGAGAAAGGCACAATTACAGAAACTAAGTGAGAAAAACAGTGAACTGGGGATATATGTAATAGTAAGGCTGGCTTTATTGTGAGCAATTACATCAGCTGTGTCTTGCATAAACAGAAAAAAATAACACTTACTCTATACATATGCTATTGAGAGTATTGTTATCTTATAGGCCATGGAAAAGCTCCTTGTAAGTGGAAACTACTTATGAACATAAAGGCTTAGTTGAGTCATTTTGACTGAATCAGTTGGTTATATCATTTACCCCTGACAGATCCATGTTAAATGGAGCTTAGATACTGCTGGGAGAAGGTGGCAGGGCATGTATTTCTACATACCTTTTTGAAAACACAGCTTTTATATAATTAGACTAGCAATAAATAGTGGAGCATCTTTTAATGTGCCAGGTACAGAAGCAGGTACTAGGGATACAGTGATGAAAAAGAGTCACTGCCCTTAACAATATTCAATTCTAGTAAAAAGGATGGAAAGATGAATATACAAATGAGATCTTTTCTGGTGACACTTGTTTAAAAAATTATAGGAAAATACAATTAAGAGACACAGACCTCATACCTTTGAAACTGAATGTATTAAATATGGGGCCTATTTTCTCCAGAAACGTAAAACATGTTCTGATCACTGTGATAATAATTCCCTGTCATTCTTACAAACTTGTAAGACAGGTGAAGTGAGACAGAAATAATTCCCACTTTTCAGATGAGGAAGTACAGATTTTGGGAATTGAGCACAAATTATTAAAGAAAGACTCAAATACAGACATTTTGGCTTCAAACTTAGAGCTCTTTTTATGATAGCAGAAAATGTGTGTATGATAAGTTGATATGCTTATTATCCATTTCAAAAATCATCTTATATATTCAAAAACAAGCACAATTAAAAACATACTAGTACAGGAATTAACATCTTTCAGGTTTCAAGAGTATCCAGGAAATTCAGATTTCTACCTTTTGAGGGGAAAAAAAGAGTACCACTTTGCAATATTGATCAATCTTCTATAGGTTGAGAGGAATTTGTTTTTTAATTTCATATTTTAGATTATCTTAATAATCTAGGTTGTGAGGAATTTGTTTTTTAATGTCATATTTTAGATTATTTTAATTATCTAGGTTGTGAGGAATTTGTTTTTTAATGTCATATTTTAGATTATTTTAATTTATCCCTGCTATTCTTTATCCTCAGTAAACAGTAACATTTACTGTGGATAAAGTCATTTATAAAGTGCTTTTGTGGGTATGTGACTGCAGAGAGATTTTTCTAACTAAAGAGATAAATATTTTAAACTAATACCCTTCAAAATTTCACTTTGGAAATGTGAAACCATTTGGGGAATATAAATGTGCTATACAGGCTGTTGGCTAAGCAACTCTAAAGCCACAGATTCCTTGTTAACTAAACACTAAAGCAATGGATAAAAAGTATGATTGCTTGTATACTCTCTTGCACTTAAACTAGGCAGCAATTTGGATCTGAAAGACAATTTTATCTTTTAAGGTCCTGAAAATTTTGAGTTATTGGTATTTGTGTTACTAATTAGATGCAATATAATTTTGAAATTTATTCTTCAAATCTTCTGATTTTGTTAAAATAGAACAAAATCTTAACTATTAAAAATGTATTGTTTCCAAAAGGACACTGTGTAATATTGCAGGCTGCCTTTCCTTATTCCAGTTTTGTAGGTGTAAGCTCTGCATTTTTAAATGCTTTGATATATGTTAAAATGTATATTGTTTATGATAACAGAGCAATATAGTAACTTTATGAGCATACAACAACTGATAATCAAGCAAATGGCTTTATATTGACTTTTTTGGGGTGGTTCCAGATCTTTGGTAATGTTATGCCTCAAATTTGTAGAAGTCAGATATCACAGGGAGTGTCTAAAGTCTTTGTCTGAAAGTCTTTTTGTTCTTAACTGTCAGAGAATACAAGAAATCATCTGTGGTATTTTCAGAACTATCCAATTTCAAATGCTTTTTATGACCAGTTGCTTGACAACATATAGGTTACTTAATGCAAAATTCCTGTGCTATGGCTCTTGGCCTATTTTTCTAGATATATATTGATATACAGTCGTTCCCAACAGACAGACGTTAAACTGGCTTTACTCTTGCATTTTCACAAATTTTAGAGAGTTTTATTACTAAACAATTTTCCACTACATGTGCTTTGAAATGTGTTTTGAGACAAGGTCTAGTTACTGTAATATGTTGGGTGTGCTTTAACAGAGATTTGGTATTTCTTAGACATTAAACATGCTATATGCAAACTTAAGCTTTAAAAAAAATCTGATTTTGTATTATTCTGAATATGTGAAAGGTAATTTTTGTTGTTATAAATAAACTAGAAGTTTTAAAATATAGGCATTCTCAAATAAACTTTTGAAAGTAAATACATATAATGTTAAAATATGCATATATTTCAATAGCAACTCTGACCTTTAATGTTCTCTGCTGGCTTTTATACCCACTTGTTAGCTCAGGCAATATTAGGGATGTATACACACATTTGAGTTTTTCCTCTGTATTTATGTATTTCTGAAGGATATTTTATACACTTAGATAAGAACATCCTTTTATGGTATGATCATACAATATGCCCAATATTAGAAGCACATTGAAGAAAGATACCCATATAAACATTTTTATTATGTTTTACTTAAGCCATTTTAATTATTATTGGAGAGAATAGAGCAATAAAATTATAGATTAAGACTAGAAGAAACATGTAGAATAAGTCAACCCCAAAATTTATGTAAATAATCGAATTTGAAATACCCACTTGCTAGATCTTAAAGCCCAAATGTTTAGACTGTTAGCTTGGCAGAGAGAGCAACTTAGAAGACGGTTCTATGTTAAAGCAGTTGTCTGTTTGAACTACAAACAATGTGCAGGGGGGTCCTAAGCAATTCTAAGGGATTATTTTTTTCTTTTAAGAAAAAAACCCTCCTTGTGGATCACCAAGTCCAGATTTGTACAAAGAAAAACTAGTTCAGGGCTGTGACTGAGAGCTGATACATTTCAAGGAGGACCGGCCGGCTGCACTTGTGAGCGGTGACAGATCTCTGTGAAATATAATCCTGATTAAAAATGCATGTGTGAAACCTCTTCGAATAAAGCGCTGTGTCCAACAGCATTTTTTGAGCTTCTGCATGTGAGAAGGGAAGACTAATGTAGCTATTCTTATACTATATCCCATCATTTGCTGGCAGTATTACATTGCTGAAATTGTCTTTATCTATGACTTTCAATGAGGTAGAATTGCATTTGTGTGTATGTGTGTAAAAGGCATTGATACTAGTGAATTTAAAAATTCAGAAATTTAATGTACACACTTATAAACACAGCATTTTTATAGATATGTATAAATCAAACTAAAGCACAAAGTGATGGAAAGTTGTGATTAAGATGAACATCAACAACCATGATATTTAGGCCCCTACTACTGCTGTGTAAAATAAAAGGAGGCATATGTGTGCAACTACTTCACACAGATTAGCAAATCTATTGTTGCAACTCTATTATTTTCACAGTGCCAAAGCCTTAATCAATTATTGAACAACTTTGAGTGGGTATATAAACCCATTTTCTTCATTTGGGGTTCAGATTTGAGAGAACTCAGGTGTAAAGCTCGAGAGGTTCCTAAAATAGAGATGAGGTAAACCTGTTTAGTAAAAAAATAAAACAACTAATAACATGTAGAGGTAGGTGCTTGGTGAGATGGGTACAAGCCAAGCTGCCTTTGTGCCCATGTGTTCCTGCCTCTACAAACAATGACTCTGGCCTAGAATGCTTAATCATGGCCATGCCTTTTGCTGAGATCTAAAAGATGGGCATGGAGTCATGCAGATATTCACTTTTTAAAATAAAGAATTGGGAGAAAATGAATAGAATGACCTAGTGGAGTAACATAAAGTGGAAGAGATGTTTGTCTGGGATTGCATGTGTCTCTAGTTAGTGGTGTAACTGTGATACACACTGACAGGCACACACACAGAGAGGCACATATATACCTATGCAAGCACCTGTAAATAATTGCAGGTACACTAATACATATATGCATATATGGAACAAATATATCAGAAATAACTATTGAGTTTCTTCTCTGGGATCCATGGTTTCATTTTTAATTTTTAAATCTTTTTCAGATATTTTTAATCTTTTTATTAACTTGATTGGGGTGATATTGGTTAATAACATTATATAGGTTTTAAGTGTACATTGCAATGATACAAGATCAGTATATTGCACTGTGTGCTTACCACCCAAAGTCAAATCATCTTCATCAACATATATTGGTATTAGGACCCCTTCACCTCTTCCCTTGGGCAACCACCACACTGCTATCTGTGTCCATGAGTTTCAGTTTTATATCCCACATATGAGTGAAATCCTATTGTTATTAGCTTTTTTTTCTGACTGACTTATTTCACTTAGCCTAATGTTCTCAAGGTCTATGGTTTTATAGTAGGTACAGCTTTCTAGACTCCCCTGAATGTTCTTTTGAATGTCTATTTTAAAAGATACTGTGTTTTATTTGGATATCAAAAAAGAATGGTGACTTGAGGTTTTTCCTTCCATACTCAGGACATTTTAATGGGATTTGTCCACATAAAACATAATTTTCTGAATCTGCATTTGGTAAAATGTGTGCTGACGTAGTGGCCTGTCTGAGTCTCTTTGTCTTGCCTCCTCCTGCATGCCTCAGTCTGGTGCACGTTTCCTAGTTGAACTCTACATCATAAGACATAGGAAAAATAACTCACAAAAGCAATGCATTTAACAAATTGGTACTGCGTTTCTTTTTAACCATGTAATTATGCAAAGTATTCAAGCTTTTAAGAGTTCTAATTTTGTTCAACACAGTGAGCAGGTGAGAGGAATATATTTGCCATTCTTTTAGGCCTCAGAGCTGACAATATGACCTGCACAGCTTCCTTCTCCTTTTCACTTGTTCAATGAGCATGTATTGAATACTTATTGGTAACACAACTGCATTTGCAGGCACTAAATTTTAATTAGAATGTTAAAATGAGTATAGTTAGAAGGATAAATAGCAGCACTGATTTGTCTTAATTTGAAATTTAAACTTGTGTCTTAAATGTTATATGTTTTTTCTTAATATTTGTTTATATTTTTAATAATACCTATTTTTATTTTTGGACTAATCCTGTAAAAAAGACTTCTTTAAAGTGAATATACTTAATTCTGTTATGTAGTTTTATACATTATAATTAAAATAAATGTAATTTTTTGGGGGGATACAGTATCTCTAGTATCATGTCAATAAATAGAATATGAAATAATGGACCAAGTTCCACCACAAAATATGATGCAAGTACAAACCAATGAATAAAAATTACTATCACTGAGAACAACAACAAAAAGCTTTCTAAAACCTTTAAGACCTTGGCTCTTTTTTTTCTAATCCCTTGGTGCCTTTTAACAAGTGAAACTATTTTTTAATAAAATTGTCAATGGCTTTCTTTCAATTTACTTGGGGCCCTACTTAAATGGGATATCTGTCCTTTGTGTTTCAACGATATACAAAGCTTTCTTGTGTATTATTGTCTTGGTACACATGCACACACATGAAAACGCTGACAGAGAAGTTCGTCAAAGTGACAGCCTGATCACTGTCCTTTAAAACAGGGTCCTCTATGCCTGGTGCCAACATAAATGAGAGAAGCATGCATGTACTCTTTTCTTTGCAGATATTCTCTGAATAATGAATGCGCAGAGATTAGAAGTGAAATGTAATTTATTCTTTTCATTTTGTATATTTTACTTTATTTGCAATTAATTCTCTTGCTGTATTACACCTGTGTTAATAGATGTTTTCTTAGAAATTCTAAGGAGAATACTGCCTCTAATTTATTTCCCATCTTGCAGTTGATTTAAACAGGGGTTTAATAGCAGGGATCTCCTTCCTTAGTAACAAATATACACAGTGAGCGTTCTGAGATTTATGTATGAAACTGGAATTCAGAAATGAGTTTTTATTACTCCTCTTGGTTTAAAATTAGTTACCCATTATCAATTTAAAAACTCACAAAGCAGTCTTGGGTTGCTATTTAATTCACTTGTGTTATTTTAAAAGTTTAAGTTGTTATTGGTATTAATAACAATGTTTTTGAGCCACTATTTCTAATATAAAAAGGTTATATAGCATTGATAGTTGGTTTGAAATCACTGTGTGTGTGTATGTGTGTGTGTGTGTGTGTGTGTGTGTGAAATCACTGTGTGTGTGTGTGTGTGTGTGTGTATGTGTATGTGAAAAATTGTTTTGTAATGTAGAGAAATTAAGGGAAAAAGTGTTATCTAAATGTTGATTAAAAATATTTTTCATGATATTGATTCCAGAAATCTATAAAGACAATTATAATAATTTTATATATATTGCAATGAAGTTGCTTTTACTTACAGTTCCAAAAATAAAAATTATTAGGGTAAAAATTACTCAATTAAGTCATTGATAACAATTGTCATTAAACATTATTAAATGATTGAAATTATGTCTGATATTTCAAATATTAATTTTCATCTTCTTAAAAAAGACAATCTGCAAAACAAACGTGTTTGGAAAACAAAAAGCCATAACTTTTAACTCAATTCTAGCTCAATAGAAATAAAAATGTATCATAATTACAAAACAGTTACAGGGCTGGCAGGAAGCTAGTAAACATAAAGAGAAAAAGAACATGTTTCAAACATTGGGAAATGGTTTACTGTAGGCATTTCGGCTCTTACGTGCTCCCTCTCTATTGTAGTCCTGGATGGAGCACGAATGGCCTTTTTTTTACTATAATTTTTATTCAGTGTATGAAACTACAGGATATTCCAAAGAAGAGTTTAAGGTTTTCTTTTAAAATATCCATCCACTGATATCTTCCTTATCATACAGCACAGGAATATAAGAGTGTCTTCAGCAAATGGAATGTAAAGAATTCAAGAAGCCCTAACTACGGATATGGGTGACCCTTGTTCCTGACTGACCTGTTGATATACTTTCCAGATAAGCAGCCATGAGCCTTACAAGGCTTTCAGTGACTGTAAACAAATTTGGAATCTAAAAAAATATATGTTTCTTCTTAACATTAACACACAGGTACAGCGATGGTGACGCTTTCCTGACCTGGAGTCCTTCGTTAAATCATCAGTTTGTTAACTGCTGTTTGCAAGGTAAACCCTCCCTCTGGAATGGACTTCTTTAAAGCAAAATGAAATAAAATAAAGGTAAGTAAAAGTAAATAGATTTTCCTATTGAAAGTTATTACTTCAGGAATGAAGAAGATGGATATTGATCGGCCCCATCCTTGGCCATTACTGTCAGGTCCACGTGGATGGCTAAGACACTTTATTCTAAGCAAACAGCCATTTTCTCTTCTGACTTGGGATTCCAGTGAGAATTGAAAAAAGTAAAAGGTTTGTAAAAACATTTTTCTGTCCTTCTTACAGGGACAATTGATGTTGAAGTAACAGTCTCTGAGATACTTGCACCTGTTATTGATTTATTTCTTCTTTGTCATGGACAAGCTCCTGTTTTATAATTCAGTTATCCTTGTATACTGCTCTTGGGCAGTAATTTAGAAATAATTTTCATTGCAACAATATCCCAAGGGGCTCCAAATATGGAAGCAAATGAATAAGACACTAAATATGTGTATACATTTTTTAGATGCTTTCCAGGACATAGATAGTTGTGATATTTATTTTTATCACTAATAAAGTCAGGATTCCATGATGAGCTATTGTCATAACATCACAAGTGGAATTATAAATCTGTGAAGTTCCCATGGTTTCTGGTCAAATAACCCTCCTATATTAACTTGTGGACTCCATAGAGTGAAAAATACAAAACAGTGTTAACAACATAAACCTAATGTAATCAGAGAATGCTGTATTATTTCCAAAGATGGGCAAAGTTTCTATTGATAAGCAATCAAATCTGAGTAAAAAAAAACAAGTAAATCTGAAAAGAAAAAAGACATGTTTAAATCACTGAGCACCTTTGATATGCAACTATAAACTTGCACACCAGTACATGTGTAAGCATCTACTTTATCTGTGTGTCCACCAATACGGTATATGATGGTTTCCTCATAAAAAAATCAATATGGCTGTGATTTCTCTATGGCTCATTCACTGTTTATGGGTAGGGATTAATGTCTGACCTTCCCTTGCCTTCTTGACTTGAACCAATTACTTTAGAATAATTTTTCTGGTTTAAGTTTTTATCACATCTTCTGACATTTTAGTGAATAATATGTGACAGCTATGAACATCTGCAAAAGTTATTGTTATCATAACTTGAGCTCAATGGAACTACCAGCACGGATGCTCTGAAGATCATATTGCACTATAGAATAAGAACATACTTGCATTAAAAAAATTGTTTGATTTCTTAGTAGAAATCTTTGCTTAGTTTGTTTTAACAGACACAGACTATTTCAAACAAAAAAAGAGACACCTGGAGGTGGAAAGGGCATTTGCATTCTATATAGGGGAAGCCTCAAAGTATTTATTTTTTATTTGACATTTTATTCATTATTGTCATGCATAAAAACAGCTATTAATCTCTGGAAACATTAGCACTGCAAACCAGCTTTGTGCATCATAGGTTTGTAAGAAATTCCTGGTAAAAGTATTTTGTTTTAGTGTCCTGATTTCTTATTCAGTATGCACCCAGGGAAACTGGTATATTGCATTCTCCTTGAAGAAAGACCTATATATAGGAAATGCAGTTAGTCATTTATATGCATATAACAACATAAATCACAAAGATTAAGGGAAATCATTTTGAGGAGCAGAATTTTGCAACCAAAGGCACTTAAATAATTACCTTTTTAAGCAACTTTTATTGACTATGCAGAAGGATGAAAAGTAATCTTACTTGTTTTAAATGGCATAAAGCAACCAAATGCCATTAACAGAGTGTTACATTTCTTATTTCTTTAAGATTGTTAAAGCTTACCAGGAAGAGATAAAAAATGTATAAATTCAGGAACACTGGCTAGTAAGATCCCAAACCATTGTCAGTGGACTCCTACTTTCTCCTGCCAAAATATGTGGAAGCATGCATGGATTGTACTAGATTAGTAAGAGGGGCTCGTTTCTGGGGCATTAGCCAGGTATCTTAGCAACAAGACCATACCAGCTTCTAGCAGTGCTCTGTGGTGGTGCATGTAATATCCTGGACATAATCTGTCTTTTAATTTTCTTTGGATTGTAGTGATATTACAGATACATGTGTTCAGTGATAGATCTTTATTTAATAAGAAGAATGCCTTAGCTGAAGATTTGTACTATGCCAGGAGTGGGCAACTCACAATAATGTTGCTGTAGGTTGAGCCCAGGTACTGCCTTGTCTCACATTTCAGATTGACAGGAAAACTTACTCCTTCATTAAGATGTGCCTCATAGTTCATATCTTTATGCTGTGAAGATGAGGATGCTGCTGGAATTTATAATACTAAGAACGTTATTTAATGTCACATAGAATGCAAATTGCTCGTACAATTGAAATGTCATCTAAAACATGGCACCGTATGCAACACCACTTTATTATAAGTCACTGAGAGCAATATCTTAAATTTGGAATTGCACTAATCCTTCATCTGCTTTGTTTACCTTTCATCTATAATAGAGATGTCGAATTTTTCCTCCAAACTGGATTTGCATGTTTTAACTGCTTGCTCACACAGCTCAAGATAGTGTGAGAGAACTATAGGGGGGCACTTCCTTTGATTTTCCTGTCTTTTTGTTGTTTGCTTAATGTAAATTAACAGCAAAAGATAGCTTTCAAATACAAGACAAAATGCCATGTCATCCCTTTTGGGGAAATAAGCTAACGCTTATGGAAGAACATTTGATTATTTAAACTACAAATTATAATACAAATATGCTGTCTGTTTATTGTAATTGATTTTCTTGGTAATTTAGTTTCATGCAGTATATTCTTGAATTTGATTGAAATACTACTTTTATAAGATTAATATTGTTCACAGTAAAACTACATATAAACCATTTAAGACCTTTGTCATGTTTGCTTGGAGAAAGTGCCCAGAACAATTGCCTTCCAACATAAAGCTATCCTGACATAAAAAATATTGTTTGTACTTAAAATTGATTCCTAAACATTCATTCGAGATAGATAGCTTATTTTTTATACATCGGTTTTCATACCAAAGAAGGCCCAAGACACCTCTTTAATTAGTACCTTGTAAAATTTTTCTAGAAAGAATTAGATTTTTACAGAGAGAAGAGTTATGGGAAGAAATATGGGAAGAAGAGAGTTCTTTTACTATTAATATTTGCTATTTTACTATTGACAATTACTATTTAATGACTCTTGGTTTCTCTCCTCTCCAACTCAATACCTCCACCCCACACCTCCCCAGCTTTTCTCAAAGATTTTGAGCTCTTGAGTAGTGTTTATTATCTTTTTATGGGCAGCATCGGCAACTCTGTTTTGTTTTCTTTGATATTATATAGTATTTTCATTATTCATAACAGAATACCGCTCAACATATACTATTACAACTTAAGAATTCTACCATAAAAGTTTATTTCTTTATGAATATTATTAATATAAAATTATATGAGTGCAAGGAGTCCCCAAATTAAAACTTTTTAAGTTAAATATATACCCATATATTATTTGGTATAAGGATCTGTACAAAATTTTTAGAAAATTTGTTTCTTTTTATGAAGACATGCTTTGGCTACTTCTAAAGAATGGCTCACAGTAGCTCCCTCAATATGAGTAATATCATGGTGTTATATTATTCATGCTGGTTTTTAAAGATCTCTAGAACTATTTAGAGCAGCTTTTCAAATGGCTGTCTGTAGATTTCATG